>CAUYLG010024411.1:0-18053 GCA_963573385.1 Cacajao melanocephalus | reverse complement strand
ATTCTTTTCTTTGAGGATATTGAATATTGACCCCCACTCTCTTCTAGTTTGTAGGGTTTCTGCTGAGAGATCTGCTGTGAGTCTGATAGTCTTCCCTTTATGGGTAACCTGACCTTTCTCTCTAGCTGCCCTTAGAATTTTCTCCTTTATTTCAACCCTAGTGAATCTAACGATTATGTGTCTTGGGGTTGCTCTACTTGAGGAATATCTTTGTGGTGTTCTTTGTATTACCTGGAATTGAGTATTATCCTGCCTTACTAGGTTAGGAAAGTTTTCCTGAATAATATCCTGAAAAATATTTTCCAGCTTGGATTCATTCTCTTCATGACATTCTGGTATACCTATCAAACGTAAATTAGGTCTTTTCACATAGTCCCATATTTCTTGGAGACTTCGCTCATTCCTTTTTACCCTTTTTTCTCTAATCTTGTCTTTTCGTTTCATTTCATTAAGTTGGTCTTCGACCTCTGATATCGTTTCTTCTGTTTGATCAATTCGACTGTTAAAATCTGTGCATACTTCACAGAGTTCTCATATTGTGTTTTTCAGTTCCATTAATTCACTTATATTCTTCTCTAAATTGTCTATTCTCGTTAGCATTTCGTCAAACCTTTTTACAAGGTTCTTAGTTTCTTTACATTGGGTTAGAAGATGTTCTTTTAGCTCACAGAATTTTCTTATTATCCACTTTCTGAAGCCTAATTCTTTTAATGGAACACACTCGTTCTCCATCAGGCTTTGTTCCCTTGTTGATGAGGAACTGTGATCCCCTGTAGAAGGAGAGGCATTCTGATTTTGGGTATTCTCAGCTCTCCTACACTGGTTTCTTCCCATCATCGTGGATTTATCCACCTGTCGTCTTTGTAATTGCAGACTTTCAGATTAAGTCTCTAATTGGACATCCAACTTGTTGATTCCCAGCGCAGGAATCTGAGCAACCCACTGCGCCGGCTAAAACAGCGGCGTTGAGATTTGTGGTGCTTTTCTGCCCGGGAATCTCCGGTTTGGCTTCCCTCCTCAGTCCCTTTTTCAATCAGCTGAATGGGCGACTCTGCCTTCCCGGAGCTCCAAACATTGACCAAAAGGGGACCCAGTCCCGTTTACTCTGCACCGAGAACCGCCACGCCAGGGCGCCGGCAAAACTGCCGCGCCGGCCACAAGAGTCACGCTGGCGACCCGTGGGGCTTCTCCGCTGGGAATCTCCTGGTCTGTGAGCAACAAAAATTTGTCTGAAAGTGTGGCGTCCACTCGTTCTCTGCACTTTCACTGGGAGCTACAATCCTGAGCTGCTAGCAATCGGCCATCTTGGATCTCTCCATAAATCCATAACTTTCATCTGTGCCTCTTCTCTGATATTTTGCCTTATTTAATTATATATTTAGCAAACCTAATCCTGCTTCCCAAGTGATACTTGCAAGAGCACAGAGGCATTGCTAAAATAAGACCCTCCTGCTACCAGCAGTGCCAGTCAGTAGGTGACATTACTGACTACTTTCGTCTCCTCTAGAAGTGGCTTCAATGATGGATCACATGCTCAGTGCTCAGGACTCAGCTCCATTTTCAGAGTCTGCCTGTCCATCACTGTCTGTCCCCTAAGGATGAACAGCAGATGACCAAGGGTGGCTTCCTACCTGATGCCAGCTAGTGTTGTGAATAGACCTCTTAGTATGAGAAGGAACCAGGCTGGGCACAGAATGATTTTTGGCAGACAACAAGGAGGATGAGTCAAGGCAAAAAGCAGAACTGAGTGATGGTGAACTTTAGTCACCAGAATGGCATTTGCCATTCAACAAACATTTATCAGGCTGTGCTGTGGGCTGCTAATTTCTCACATGTCATCTCACCAACTCCTCAGTTACCCCATGAACTGGCATGAGCCCCTTGTTTTACAGATGAGGATGCGGACACAAACATATTAGGTAACCTTCTGTGAGGCCCCAGCTTGTAATAGCTAAATTATCCTTCAGATAAGCAGTAGTTTCTTCCAAGTCCCAGCTACTCTGCATCAACATAAAGTGTGTTCACCCTGGAAATGTGTTCATGAATCTTGTCTACAATTATCTGAGAAGGTCTCAGGTTGAAGAGGGCAAGATTTCAAATCCTAGAGTTATACTTTTCTTAGGACAATATGTCCACCTTCCCCCCCTCAACACATGTATTCTCCAGTTCTACATGGTTATTCCTGAATTCTACAGTGATTTACTGAACACCTCCCATGTGCCTGCCATCATGCTCAGTTCCAGTAATACAGAGAAGACCAAAGACTGGGACAGGGTCTTTGCCAACACAATAGCTTCGAGTCTAGCAGAGAATATATCATCTAACCTGTGTCTGTACAAAAGGCAAGAATGCAGCTGTCAGCTTCTGCTTTCCCCAGGCCAACCCTACTGAAACCCACAGGCCTTCAGCTCAAAAGTCTAGCCCTACCCTCCTCTGCCAAAATCAGTGCAGCAGTGTGGTACACAATTTAGAAGTATGGTCCAATACCACCTCCTCTCTGAGAGCAGTAATATGCTGCTGGTCACTGCTACCATGTCTGCTGTCTGGTGAGTCAGTTCTGTGCCCCTGGGCTGCTACAGAACACCCCCATCTAGGACAAGATGTACCCACTGATACCCCAGCTTCCCTCTCACTCCTGACACAACTCTCATTTCCTGCTTTGACAAGTGCCTGTTCTGACACCTTAGGTCTCTTGGCTGAGATCCTGAGGACCTATCTATCTCTTTCAAATCACCTTCTTCCAGAGGGCTGGGCCCATTCTGAGCTCTGTGGCCTTCTGTTAATAAATGAGGCTGTCCTCTAAACCAGACAAGACCAGAATCAACAATGCAGATTGAAAGAATGAAGACATGTGGCCCATGGCTCTCCTCTTCAGAGCAGCTTCCTATAGGTCTTTTTTTTTTTTGGCAATTTTATAATTTATTTTATGTATTTGACAATCAATCAGTGGTTAGTTCCCATCCACACTGACTGTAGATTTTTTAAAGTGGTAACAGGTACATAGGCAACCAAAGTATACAGCTTACTTGGTGAATCTTCACTCTCATTACATTTTCTGGGCAATTGCTCATGGATACTGTGTGGGACATTCCTTATTCCTCTGGCAGGTTTGTTGAGCCTAGTATCAATGCACACATCTGGAGTTCCCGTCTCTTTCATGGCGAATTTCCAGATCTCTTTGAATGCCCAAGGGGCATGTTTCTTGAAGCCCACTCCATGGATGCGCTTGCGAATGGTGATGGTGTATTCTTGGGTCACTGCTTCGTTGATGGCAGAATGGCCCTTTTTCTTCTCACCACCCTTCTTTGTGGGAGCCACTCTGCCAGGTCGAAGTTGGAAAGCAAGATCTTTATAAGTATTTAATATAATATGGTATACTTCTATAGGGCAGATTCTCAAGCCAGGGCACATACTAGGCTGATGCTCATCACTCCATGTCTAGATGCTGGCTAGAGAGCGAACATTCCTCCAGCCAGTTGTCACCAGGAAGACCGTGGGAAGATCACTCTCCTGCTCTGTGGACCCATTTCACCCTGAATGAAAGAGGAGAAAATTAGGGCTGAAGGGCAGTAATAACTGAAAAGTGGCATTGGACACTCTAACGGTTGTACCCAGGCAATGCTGGAATCTATATACAATTTTTGTTTTTCTGTAAAGGAACATAGTAATCCAGGAACCCCTCAGGAAAGCACTAACTGGAGGAACTTTGGGAGCCACAGCCATATATTGTCCAATCTGCATAATTCTTACACAGTCACTCTGGGAGGTGGTCACTATTATGACTCCATTTAGGGCTGAGAAAACTGAGACTCAGGGAAATTGAGTGAAGTTAAGAAGTTAAGATCAGTTTGAGCCTTTTAGAATTTCCAGGTGACTCACTGCATGGGAATAGCACACTGCCCCATGGCTTGAATCTACCACTATTGATACTAAATATGAACTGCATGCTTTGTCTATACCAAGCTCTATTCAGAAACTACAACCTGGTTCCTTCCAAAGAGATACATGAGGTTACTTTGCCAGGTTCCCCGCAGCCCTGCCACCCAAACAGCAGTACCTACAGCAGCCAATACAGGTTATGTGAACACACAGGCTAACACTTCAAGGTCCATCTTATAAACCCGTGGGAATAATGCTCTGTGTCTGTCTAGAACCTCATACTTATACATCTTGCATCTGTACCAAAATAACTCTGCAAATTCATTAAGGGAAGGTATCACCACCCTCATTCATTGATTCACTGATTTATGTATACACTGATTGTGGCATTAATTCAATACATATTTACTGAGTACTTACCTGTGTCAGGCTCTGTGCTAATTCATAGAGAAACATGATGTAAATAAGACTTGTCTGACTCTCAAGCAGCACAGTCTAGGGGTGGGTACAGTTTCCCAAATAGGCAGTAACTTTGAGGGTATTAAGTGGTTTAACTGTAGAGCTGTAACCGAGAAGACAAGGAACTCTGCCCAGCACTTTCAGTATTAGGCTGGGGTGCATGTGGAATACCTTGATGCCAGGCTAAGGGTCTGGACTTTATGCTGAGGGCCATGAGATGTAAGCTCAGAGCATTTAGAGATGCTGTCCAGGCTGCAAGAAGTCTATATACTATTCTTGTTTTTCTATAAAGGCACAGGGCAATCCAGGAACTCCTCAGGAATGCACTGGCTGGAGGAACTTTGGAAGCAACAGCATGGTTTGATGGAAAGAGATCAGAGGAGAAGGAGCGAAAAATAGCACTGAATGGGTTGCTGCTATGTGCTAGAAGCTTATATATGTTATCTTGGGGGCACCAAGGACATGATTTGAACCCCATATTAGAAATAGAGAAAGACCCAGGAAGCCTGGTTTCAGATCCAGGTCTTACCTCTTCTTCCTGGTCGTGAGACCTTGGGAAGATCACACTACTGCTCTGTGGACCAGTTTGACTCTGGGTGGAAGAGGAGAAAACTGGGGCTGAAAGGAGGCAATACTAGAAAATGGCATTGCATACTTTAAAAACTGTACACAGACAATGCTTTTTGTTTGCTTGCTTGTTTAAATAGGGAATGATAACCAAAACCTCATGGTATCCCTAGGCACAGCCTAAGATAAGAAAGCAGGAATGAACAGAAAGGAGCTATAGGAGACATGCAAGGGAAGGGAAGAGGAACAAAAATCAGGCCTAGGCTACAGTCAGTATTCACATCCCAACTCACGGTGTGAACACAGGTGCATCACTTCAGTATGCCCAGCATTTCTTTCCACACAAAGACAGGGTCTTCTTTCCAGCATCAGGATTCTATGTGCCTCCAAGTCAGTAGAGAAGAAGATAGTTGTTCTGTAGATATAGGAGCATGTGGAGGCAAAAAAAAAAACAGGCAAGTCCTAAGCATACACCACCCACCCTGTCCCAACCCCACTTGCATTATTTTGGAATTTCTTTCCGTTTCATGCAGGCAGGTAGTCACTTAGTGGAAGCTTACAGGAAAGCTGACGGCTCATTTTCTCTCTACCTGGAAAAGGGAAACAAATCTCTGTTCCATTAAAATAAATGGATAAATAAACCTCCTCCAATCTTGTTTGGGTGAGCAGCACCACCCTTTGTCTAGTGCCCCAGCTCAACACCTAACAGCCACTCCAGTCACTCTCTCTCATCTCCCACATCCAAGCGGTCACCAACCCCCAAGGATTCTAGCTCCCTAACCATTCTCCAAAGTGGTGCCTCCCCTTCCTTCTCACTCCAAGTGATTTGCTTTCCTCCCTCACTACTTGTTCCCTGGTCTATGGCAGCAATTGTTGCCTAAATGGACTTCCTGTCCCTTTTCACCCTCTCCCCAGTCTCAACCCACCTTCTACCCTAGCCATTGCCAGTGGGTTCTAGGCAATGCCCCCAGCTGTACCTCTACCTGGCTGACTTACTGCCCTGGGGCTTCTGGAACATCATGAAGTAGGGCAACCACGGGACCCTGCTCAACATCTACACATGGGAAAACTTGAAAAGGCAAGAGAGTTAACCTGTAAAGCAATCCTTAACCAATGGGGGCAGAAAGCAGGCAGATTTTGTGACCCCCTTTCTTACCCTCAGGCAGACAAGTTTGAAGAACTTTCTATATGGTCCTCAGAAGGTCCCTGCAGAATCCAGTCTCCATTGTCCATGATCAGCTGGATGCAGCAACACTGGTACTGGCTTTCTTCTTTGCCCCATGTCCCACCCACTTGTTACTGTTCCCTGAGGTTGTATCCAAGAAGCAATTACCTGCCCACAAATGCTTATCTCAGGCTTTGCTTTCTGGGGAAAACCCCAGCTATGACAGTTCCCTGGGTAACTTTCAAACAGCAGTTCCACCTCACTTTGTTCTTTTTATATTGGGCTTCTGTTTAAGATTGCTTTCATACAAAAAGTTCAATTACTAAAAGGAAATGGAGAGAGAGGAAAACTGGGAGAAAGAAAAGAAAAAAAAAAAAGAAAAGAAAAGAAGAAAGGAAGAAGAGAGGAAGGGAGGATTTAAAACCATTGGTCTACAAGACAAAGCATATACACTGACGCCTAAGATTTCTGAAGTCCTTGAAGTGACTCTTCATCTCTCTAGCCACCTGCAGATGCTCAAGAAGCTCAGCCTTCATATTAACCCACTTCAAAGCTGCTAGTGTTTTTCCCAAACGTAGTACCTTCTCATTCCTCCCTGCCAACTCTCTTTCTGCACTGATCCCTCTGCCTACTTGACTCTTATTCATCTTTCATGTTCCAAACCAAATGTCACCTTTTCCATTCTCACTATACATCCACTGCCCCCCACTTCAGTGGCTCTAGACAATGCTTGTCATCACTTTCATCATACTAAGTAGCATTTACTGAGCTCTTACAGTGGGCTAGGAGCTCTGCTAACTGTTTTACTACTAACCACTTTACTACAGGAGTGTTCTACAAAAGCCTTATAAGATAGCACATAATTATGATACCAACTATATCGGTCCAAATGGGGAAACTGAGGCTTTGGGAGGTTCAGGAGCTTGGGATGCTGCAGAGTGTTTCTGCATGCTTTGCACAATTGTGTGATTATACATGTATCCTCTTTCTCGTCAGACCTATGGGCACTGTTGGGGGCAGAAATTGAGTCCTAAACATCTCTGTGATTTCTGCAAAGCATAGCCTAGCATAGATTCCAGCAGAGTGGGTAGAAAAAAGTACTGGTTTCTATGATGAGGATGCACATCAGCCTAGAGGAAGAAAGGCCCAGTCTCAATTAGATCACCCTCCTGCCCCTGCCAAAACTTCCCTCCCTTTCACTCCACACTGTCCCGATCCCAAGACTGAGCATAGAGCCTTCTTGCTCCTTCAAAAGCTCCAGTGCTTCCCTTTTCATAAGAATCATTGTTAGCTATTCTTGAAGATTTGCTACAACTAATTTAATCCTCAAATAAGCCCACAAGCTTTTGCTGTCACAGCTTGATCATATTGCCTTCTATCATAGTCTCTTGCTTTTTCAGAGTGCCCTGGAGGGTCTCCAGGGCTGGGTCCTGGAAGGCTGTGCCTCGGCCTCCCAACCTCCTGCTGAGGGCTGGGCACTGAGGAGAAGCACCATAACAGTGCAACGGCCAGCAGTTGGCCTGGCCATTAGGTGTGGTGACCTGGTGTTTTCCCCAGCTCGGCCTCGGCCTTGTGGTCAGCCTCAAGACTGACCACCACATCTCAGACCTACTTTTGAATCTGACTTCTGCCAGGAGCCCAGGTTTATAAACAAAAAACAAATAGAACAAATAAAAACATTATCTCATTGGTGCTTGAGTCAGCTGCTCCAGATGTCTTGGGAGGTGAAGAGGGGAGGAGTGTTTGCTGGAGAGCAGACAGAGCTCAGCCCAGCCTGCGGTGGGGCTGCCGTTGGCTGCATGGGGAGTGAGAGTGACTCCTTGGATTTGGTGTCTGCAGCCAATGGGGCCACTTTCATTGGCCTCTCTACCTGCAACCTGCCCCTACCAGCCAGCCATGATAGATGTTCACAGCCTCCTGGGCTCCAGGCTGGCAGTTCTGTAGCTTCAAAGCTGGCACAGGATAGCTGCTCTCATAAACAGAGCTGTTAAATTAGCTATTTTCTATCCATTATCTCATTTAATTTCCACTAATGACCTAAGAGGTCAAGTTTACGAGGCCCATTTCACAGATGAGAAAGTGAAACCCGGAAAGCTAAAGGATGTGTCCACAGTCACAAGCAAACAAGTTAAAGAAAGAACCTGGACTTGATGCAAGGTCATCTGCCCCTGCTTGTGAGCTTGTCTCAATCTACCCCTACTGAGATGTGACAGCCCCAGAGCCGAGAGCCAGCTTCTCAGTCTCCCATCCTCTCTGCTGGGGGCATTTTGAAGGATGGAATGGGAGAATATTAAGGAAAAAAATGTTAGTGTCTGTTTCCCAAACCCCTATTCCTTCTGTTGTTGAGCTACTGCAGAAATTGCTCTAACCTGGGAGTCAGGGAGCCTGGATTTCAGACCTAGACTTCCTTTCTCCAAAAGCTCTACATGCACTCAGCAAAGTCACCTCCCTTCTCTGGGCTGCAGTTCCTCCGATGATGAGTGAGTGTGTTCAAGATGAGCCCTGACCCCAAGCAGTCCATACAACTGTGACTTCCTGTCCCATTTTAGGTGTTACACATTTCCGAGCAATCTTCAACCCTTTTACCTCTTTCGAACATTCGACAGACATGAAACTTCCATCAACATGACAGGTTCATGCAGCATCCCCCAGAGCAAAACTGAGAGCAAGAAGAAGTTTGGCAAGGCAGCCTCTTGGCTCACCTCGGTCACATGAATGTTTCCCCTCCTGAGGATGTTGCAGAGACACAGGAAACCCCAAGGAGAACTGTGCTCCCTTCTCCTATTTTTCTCATGTGTTTCAGGATTTGGCTCTCCCCCGCCATTCATTCCCCAGATGTGATTCAGAGAAGGAGTTTCATTCTGTCTTGACATTTTCTACCCAGTCTGAAGGTCCTGCATGTGGATGTATCCTGAGGCTCTCTTGCTGTTTATTTAGTCACTAATTAGTACTGACTGAAGAACAAGTTCTTTGATCAAAGTTCAATGCAAGTCTTCATTGAAGGTTTGCAACCTGAAAAGTAACCTGGCTGCAGGGGAAAGAGGTCACAGACTAGTGGTGATTTGCGAGCCTGTTCTGGTACTTTAGGTCACACTTCAAGAGGATGGAGAAGAGAGGAGGCTGGAGTATGAGTGCCATCCTTCTGGTATTTCAGGCGACTTTCATGAGGATGGAGAAAGGGATAGGGGGTGAGTGCTGTCTTTTTGGTGCTCCAGGAGATCTTGATAAAGATGGAAAAGAGAAGGAACTAGGAGATTCGTGCTGCCTTTCTGATGCTCCAGGTGACTTTTGATGAGGATGGAGAAGGGGATGGGGAATGAGTATTATCCTTCTATTACTCTAGTTGAGCTTTGATGAAAATGAAGAAGAGGAGAGGGCGAATGAGTGCTGCCCTTCTACTCCAAGTGACTTTGATAAGGATGGAGAAAAGAAGGGAATAGGAGATTAGTGTTGTCTTTCTGATATTCCAGGTGAGTTTTGATGAGGATGGAGGAGGGGATGGGTGGCAAGTGCTATCCTTCTGGTACTCCAAGTAAGTTTGATGAAATCCAAGAAGAGATGGAGTTTGGGATAAGTTACTTTTTCAAACCCAGGACCAAGTTTTCTCTAGGGCTGTTGTCTTCTGTAGCTCATGGGCTTGAGTGCTTCTCCTGCAGTTCTTAGGGTCCAGTGTTTTTACCTTGTCTATTCAGAATCCTGAGACCCAGTCAGGTCAGAAGGGACTTGGGCCCAGTCTGCCTGGGTTTAAATTCCATGGTAGTACTTGTTAGATGCATAAATTTATGAAAGTTTAAAACTTTTATATTCTTCTATATTTTCGTGTGTAAAATAGTGCCAATAATAGCACTATATTTTGTAGTTACTAAGGATCAAATGTAATATTTTTAATGCCCTTAAAACAGGACCTAGCACATCATAAGCCTCAATAAGTAAAAGCTTGTGTCATCACCAAGATGCAGCACTGTCTTGGGTTTAGAATATAGATTCTGCATCATTCTTCAACTTAAAACCCATTTCAGTCACTTCTCAGCTCGGGGCCTTGCAAAATTTCAATTTCTCTGTGCCTCCATTCCCTCATCTCTGAAATGGGGGTAACTTGTCTATGTAATAGTACTTGTCTCGTGAACTTATTATGAGGATTTGATGAAATCACGTATGTAATAGACTTAGAATACCACTTGGCATGTATGAAGAGCCCATAAAGGTAAATTCTTATGGTTGCTATTATTATTATCCTTGCTATTGTACCTATACTTAGGGAAGCAGGGCAATTCTGATTCCCTTATACCTCTGGAAAAGTCCACTATCCCACCCCCTAAATATTGACTCCCTCAAAGAGTGGGGATAGTAAAGATACTGATGTGGAGATTTCGGTTCTATTAGGTTGGTGCAAAAGTAATTGCAGTTTTGCCAACTATTCTCCATGAACTTTCCAATGGAAGCACTTCCTCTTCCTCTGAATGCTTCTAGGAGGCTCCCTGTATTAGTCCATTTTGCATTGCTATAAAGGGATACCCGAAGCTGGGCAATTTATAAAGAAAAGAGGTTTATATAGCTTGTAATTCTGCAGGCTGTACAAGAAGTATGGCACCAGCGTTTACTCATGGCAGAAGGTGAAAGGGGACCAGGCATGTCACATGGCAAGAGAGGGAGCGAGAGAGATGCTAAGCTCTTTAAAACAATTAGCTCTCACATGAACTAAAAGAATGGACTCACACATTACCATGGAGAGGGCACCAACCCTTTCATACGGTATCCACCTTCATAACCCAAACATCTCTTACCAGGCCCCACCTCCAACATTGGAGATCACATTTCAACATGAGATTTGGAGGAAATAAACCTACAAACTATATCACTCCCCAGTCTCATAGTCCAAGTTGCTCAGAGCAACACACTAGAAGTAGCTCCTGATAAATAAAGGGGTTTGGGGGATTTCAAAATCTCATCTCAACAAAATCTACCTTCTACGATTCTTGGCTCACTATACCCAAGGGGAAAATATCAAAAGCTGGATAGTAATGCCATTCTTCCTATTGAACTATTGCTCAAAATTTTTTAAATTGTGTCCTAGAGAAAGAGAGACCTGGGCTAACTAGTGAAATAAGATTCTGTGTAAGAAAACATGAAAGAAGAATGTGAACTAATACATTTCAGAAGCATACTGGCCTCGTGATCTATGTGTCTATGGAGTTTATACTGCAGAGTGCAGGGGTACAGTATGGAGCTAGGATGAGTAAACATGGGTCTTTTGCTCTGTTCCTCATAGGTTTGCAATGGATGTCCCTTTACACAGGACTTCTCAATGATCTCCTGAATTTTCCCCAGGCCTTTCCAAAAAGGACTCAGATAGACATCAAGTACATATTGAAACCCCTTGGCAGATGGCCCACGTGTCTGAGAAACCTCTGAGTGATGGAAGTGACACACATGATTTTTAAAGCCACTTAATTCCTGTCACTAATCCCCCTACATTCTTCCCCACATGGTCATGCATATAAATCTGATATGATTATGCCATTCACCACTCTGCTTCTCTGCCTTGCATTGACAACTGACTCCAGCATGCTTACTTGTTGTTTTGCAACAAGAAGAGTCTGGGGGAAGCCTGGGATTAATTTGAGTCATTAAGTTATTAATCTGAGTATTCATTGAAATACTGGAATCAGGGTTGGCAGTTAACTTCTGCCTGCCAAGCACGAGCCCAAACCTTTGGCACTTTGGATGGATGAACTACCTTGCTTAGTCCTGCCCACAGCTCAGTGAGATGGGCATTACTGTCCTTGCTAGATAGAAAAGAACACCACAGCGGGCCAGGCACAGTGCCTCATGCCTATAATGCCAGCACTTTGGGAGGCCGAGGTGGGCAGATCACAAGGTCAGGAGATTAAGACCATCCTGACCAACATGGTGAAACTCTGTCTCTACTAAAAATACAAAAATTAGATGGGCGTGGTGGTGCATGCCTGTAATCCCAGCTACTCAGGAGCCTGAGGTAGGAGAATCACTTGAATCCAGGAGATAGAGGCTGCAGTGAGCTGAAATTGTGCCACTGCACTGCAGCCTGGGTGACAGAGTGAAACCCTGTCGCAAAAAAAAAAAAAAAATCACCAAAGCTTGCAGATCTCATGGTTACACATCTTATCAGAGATGGAACAGTAATCTCCATTCCCTCAACGATCTTTGTTTTGTTGAATTTCTCCTGGCACATTCTAGATTCTGTCATTTTAGCAAGTTGACAGGCCTTGAGGTGTACTAGGGCAATTTACATCTCTGATCTCATTCAGAACCCATATCCATTCCAAAAACTTAAGCTGAATATGTAATTATTATTATTTTTGAGACGGAGTCTCATTCTGTCGCCCAGGCTGGCGTGCAGTGGCACAATCTTTGCTCACAGCAACCTCCGCCTCCAGGGTTCAACTGATTCTACTGCCTCAGCCTCCTGAGGAGCTGGGACTACAGGTGCATGCCACCATAGCTGGGTAATTTTTGTATTTTTAGAAGAGACAAGGTTTCCCCATTTTGGCCAGGCTGGTCTCAAACTCCTGAGCTCAGGTGATCTGCCTGCCTCAGCCTCCCAAAGTGCTGGGATTACAGGCATAAGCCATCACTCCCAGCCGAGGCCAAATATATAATTTATCATCTACACTGGAGACTTTTGAAAGGAAAAGGGAACTGTTCATAATTATGCAGGGACAACAAGTGAAAATTAGCCTAGAGGGTGAAAGATCTGACTCCCCCTGGTAGTTTATAGTTTGAAACTCCCTGCATAGGTTGAGGGTTGAGAATCAGACATAGAAGTAAGTGTGTATTTGTGGGGAGTAGAGGTGGGAATCAAGGAATGGATGAAGTGGAGACCTGGCAAGAGTAAGTTTTTTTACTAATAAATAGTTTCTGATGACAAAAACTTTCTCATTAGAGAAAATATGGACAAGGCAAAAAATAAAGGAAGAAAGCAAAGGAAAACTGATAATCCTGGCATGGTTCATTTCAATCTTCTTTTTGATACACCTATGTATTTTTTTAAATATTACAATTAGAATCATATAACTATGTTTCTCAAATTTTCTCACTTAAAATTTTAAAGGAACTTTAAAAATACTTTATTGTCTGCGTAGTTTTCTATTGTAAAGCTATAGCAACATACACTTAAGCAGTCCCTTTCATTGGGCATATAAAATGTGATATGGTTTGTCTCTGTCCCTACCCAAATCTCATTTTGAATTATAGCTCCCATAATTCCCACATATCATGGTAGGGACCCAGTGGAAGATAACTGAATCATGGGGGCAGGTCTTTCCCATGCTGTTCTTGTGATAGTGAATAAATCTCACGAGATGTGATGGGTTTATAAATGGGAGTTCCCCTGCACAAGTTCTCTTGCCTGCCGCCATGTAAAATGTGCTTTGTTCTCCTTTGGTTCCTGCCATGATCGTGAGGCCTCTCCCCAGCCACATGGAACTATGAGTCCATTAAACTGTTTTTCTTTATAAATTACACAGTCTCAGGTATGTCTTTATTAGCAGCATGAGAACAGACTAGCACAAGGTGTTTCCAATTCTTTGATTTCATAAATGATGTTATGATGGATCATATCATAGCTCAATCTCTCTCTGCATTTCTTTTGGCTTCCAGGGAAATTGTAGTGTTTCTGATAAAGGGAGCATACATGATCTTTATGCTCCCTCTCTTTATGGTTTCCTTGGCAAAACCTCCTCCCATGCCACTCCTTTTTATTCTTGTCTTGAAAAACAAAAAAATAACTGGAGCTGTGGCAGCCATCTTTTGACAGTTTGGTACCAAGCATGAATTAAAGGACAAAGGAATGACATGATCCCTGGTCCTGAAACCTTGAAGCATTGAACCAATTTCAGAAGCCAGAGTTAATATATGTGAGAAAACTTCCCTCTGAGTATTGAAGTCACCGTGTCTCAATGTCTCTGTTCCTTGCAGGTGAATACTTTCCTGCTTGTCATAAGTGGGAAAGGGGAAGAAACTAAACAGGCAAAGACAGAATTTCCTTTAATGGACTGAGGAAAAGGGAAAGGCAGTAGCATTATGAATGCTTATGATTAATTACTTTTTCTTGTGATCCCCGACACACATTTTAATCACCTACTATATATGAAGTGCTAGCAAACACCTTGAGTCCTGCCCTCACCAGCCACATACCTACCTCCCTTATCCATTTTCACAGTTTCTTTCTTGTACTATGTATCATAGATAAATTTTGAACATTGAAGCCCAGATTCCCATGAGTCCTTAAATCTTATACATAAGCAATCCTGTGTATATGGCAATTGTGTAGTAGAGCCACTTGTGGCAGAGTCAAAATTACTAGCATACTTATTAAAACACATACCTGAGAAAATTCCTTCCAGCAGTAAAGATTGATTCAGCACAGAAAGGAAGCATGTAGCTGGGCTGTCTTTTGTGCCCCACACCAACCTGGGTTGCACATCCAGCCTATGCCCCATGGCTCAGAGAGCTCTCCTTAGTTTTCTATGGGCACTTTAATGCTAGCCTCTGTCTTTGCTAAGGAAACCACAGGAAATATATACACTAATAAGTTTATCTTTCCATTAGCCAAAGGAAGCAAAAATATTAGGGCCTTCCATATGGGATAAAAAGAAAAGACAGGAAAATATTTATTTAGACCCACTTTGTGCATGGCAGTGTACTAGGCATTTTATTCTCTAGATATTCTTGGATGGCTCTTGTTTCAATGATTTTTATTCCAAAGTGATACATGTTTCACCAATTTTCTCACTAAGGAAATGATGAAAAGAATGTTGAACTTAATAAATTGTTCTATATGCTCAGATTTTTAAAAAATCGAACAATACAAAGATGTGTAAAGAAAAAGAAAGTATTTTTCTTCTCCCCTGTATAACTCTCTCCTTGCCATGTGCTTCACCCTTCCTTGAGGAATCAATGCCACTTGTTTTTCTGTAGAATTTGTCTACATTTTTCTCTATATTTGAACATATACAGACATCATCACCATCAGTTACATTTACTAAGGAACTACCATATCCAGGAAAAGCACCAAATTCTTTCATGTGTGATAACATATAGGGATACACACACACACACACACTCTATGTAAATATATAAATATGTATGTAGGTATATGTACACATACATATATAATGTAAATATATATATATATTTATGTGTGTATATATATATGTACACACACATGTGTGTTTGAGGAGTATTAAAAAAATACAAGAAAATCCCTAAGCCCAATGCAACATGGCACACAGCAAACCCACAATACACATTGGCTGTTGTCACTTTTGCCATAGTTGTCATCGTTATTATATTTCTACAGTCACTCTATGAGGTGGGTATTATTGGGTAATGTTACACATGTATAAAGATGCAAAAAATTCCATTGAGCTTGTCAAGATCACACCTCTACAAGAGTCCAAGCCTGAACACTGAACAGTTCACATTGGATAAAGTCTGCTCAGAATGAGCAGCAAGACTCCTGCTGAAAAAGACTGAGCTTTGCATCACTGCTGACAGAGAAACCAAAGGCTCCTTTCACAAAATATATCATCTCTGGTACAAATGACCAGTCTAATTTCCACTTCTGGTGACTGTAGAACCTGACGGTTAAAAAGTGATGGAAAGAGCCAGGTGAGGCCCTGGGGAATGGTCAAGGAGCTCCTGTCCCGAGATTACCTTCTGCCCTAAGAGTGGGTGAAGAGAAGCCGCTGGGCTCACTACACTGGAATCTGTTTACTCCTGAGCACCTGCTTCTTGCTGAGCCTATCCCGCTCCCAAAAACAAAGAGAAAAGCTTTGCATCAAGTTGTGGAGATGGTAAGGTAAAACTGCAAGTGGGGTATAGGTCATAGGTTTCCTGGGACTAAATGAGGTTGCACTTAACCCACTTGGAGTAGAGCCCAATAAATGTCACCTGTTAGCAGGGTTTCCATTCAGTTCACTGTCGTGGGCATTCTTAGCATCATCATTCATTTGATTGAAGGTACTGCTTAAGACATTCTACCTAGTCAGTTATGTAAAGTGGGCTTAATTATTTTCAAAGAATCTTTGTTGTTATCCTTAAAAGGTTCTGAGTGATAATCCAACCCCAGGGCTTGGTAAAAAGAAGAAATTAATGAATATTTTTCTCATGCTTAGGGAAGACTTAAGGTTTGGAGTCACTGTAGTAATTAAGAACATAGAACCTGGAGTTGAAGGCTTGCTCCATCACTAAGGAGTGGCACGATCTTGGATAAATTGCTTAACCTCTCTGTGCTTCAGCTTCTTCCATCATAAAATGGAAATGTTATGCATGCCCATGTCACAGGACTGTTGTGGGGATGAATGAGATGATCTATGTGAAAACATGTCAGGCAGTGCCCAGCACATGGTAAGTCAGCTTTCCTTGCCAGTGTTTTTTCAGTCCAGCAGTATTCTATAAGAAACTCATTCCTTTCCCTCCTCCCTCTTCCTTTCACCGCCCTCATCCCTGACTCCTGGGCCCTGGAGGAAAGACTGACGTAGGAAAAGCGAACTGAGTGTGTTGTCATGTCTGCAACCAGAAACAATGTATTAGGGGAGGCTCTGTAGTTTGTTTATAGACAAAAGGGAGTCTTGGAAAAGGGAGCATGAATGGCCTTCATTCTCTGACTGCTGGAATTAGTTTGTCATCTGGAAACCACCTTCATTTTCCTCATATTGAGAATCTTCCCTTTAGCGAGCATGGAGCACTTTTCAAATATAGCCCTCCTTGGCTCAATGTCTCACTACATACTCCCTGGAGGGCAAGTAAAATGCCTCTTCCCTCAGACCCCCTTGTTGAATTCTCCCTTTCCTTTGGCTTCTCACTTTGAAGTCAGATGCTTGTTTAGAATTTACACTTTAAAGCAATTTTTTTGCCACTCAAACAAGTCCATGGACATGCACAGCAGCATGAATCATAATAGCCAAAAGGTGAAAACAACCCAAACGTCCATTAACTGATGAATGGGCAAACCAACTGTCATACATAAGTCTACAACGGATTATTATTCAGCCATGAAAAGGAAATAAGTACCAATAAATGCTATGACACCATGAATCTTAAAAACATTATGCTAACTGAAAGAAGCCAGACACAAGAGGTTGTATTGTATTGTATAACCCCACTTAAATATTATTATTAGTACCAAGATTGCAAGCTTCCAGAGGCCCTCACCAGAAGCACATGCTGGCTCCACGTTTCTTGTACACCTCGCAGAACTGTGAGCTAAATAAGCTTTTTTTCTTTATAAATTACCCAGCCTCAGGAATTCCTTTATTGCAAGGCAAATGGACTAGCACATTATAATTAAAATTAGAATTAGAATATCTGAACTTAGAATACAGCAGGAAATATATAGGCTCAATAGGTTTGTATTTGAAGCAGAAATAGGAGACAGGGATGGTCACCATCAAAGTGGGAAGTCAAAAGATCACAGCTGAAATCTTAAATTCACCTATGATTCTATAGTTTTGGGCAGGAGATTTAACTTCTCTGAGCTTTAATTTATTCCTTTGTAAAATGTTAACAATCACGCCATTAAACTTGCTGGAGACAACACAGAAGAGAAATTTCAACAGACGTTTGCCACTGCTGAAGCTGTTACACAAATACCTAAAAGGAATCTACTCTGAGCATTTTTAGATGCCATTGACTTACTGCAGTAGTTCTTGATGTTGTGATCTCATTGAATCCTATAAAAGAAAATATGTCCAGCCCATGTCACCTGATTTCTGTCCTTGGTTATGCAGTTACTTCTTCTTCTTTTTTTATTGCATTTTAGATTTCAGGGTACATGTGAAGAACATGCAAGATTGTTGCATAGGTACACACATGGCAGTGTGATTTGCTGCCTTCCTCCCTATCACCTATATCTGGCATTTCTCCCCATGCTATCTCTCCCCAGCTCCCCACTCCCCACTGTCCCTCCCCTATTTCCCCCCGACAGACCCCAGTGTGTGTT
>CAUYLG010024410.1:0-89925 GCA_963573385.1 Cacajao melanocephalus | reverse complement strand
TAAGCCACTTAAGTAACAGTGGAAGTGACAATATATCCACAATGTGGCCTCTGGCCCTGGGAATGTCCGGAGACCCACACTCTCCTCTCTGCCCAGGAGATGATTTACGGAATCCCCTAAATGTTTGAACCCCTTCACCCTCACCCCCGTCCCTCACCCTCATCTCCGCCCAGAAAGTGATTTGCAGAATTCACTAGCCCTCGGAATGTCTGAAGCTCCTCACCCCCACCCCCGCCACATACCCTTACCTGGAAGAAAGGTATAAAAGGTATTGACACCCTCCCTCTGGGGCCACGGGTTGGAGAGACGTGAGTCCTCCATGGTCACCGGCAATAAAGACCTAGCAATTTGGCCTACTTTTGTCTTGGTGTTAACTTTCTACGCTCGGTTCAGTACAACAATATAAGGAAAAGAAGAAGATGTGTATATTATGCATTTTTCTCCTTGAATTGCTAATCCTTTTGTTAACGATAGATTTGTAAATATTATATTCTAAATTTTATTAATCTGTTTGACATTTTAAAAATGAACATCACCATGTTTGTTACAAGAAGCTCGGGGTAATGTGCCCAGTGGTTGGCCATGTGGGGCTGAAGGTGTCTGATGTCATGTGGAGTCACAAAGCTGGGGTTTTATTGACTCCTAACCACCTACAATCTTGCCCCAGGACAAAGACTTGCCAGCCCCACTTGGCACCTAAGGTCAAGATAATACATTCTGGATATTTTTTTAGGAAGCCAGGGGTGACAAAAAAACTGTTTTCTTGCACCTGTGTTTTTTGTGCCTCCTAAAGAAAGTGTAATATAATGGTTACACTAAGCAAAAAACACCAGCCCCTCGGAGTCCGTTACTGGAAAGTACAGGTAACAGTGTGTGGTATGCCTTGATTGAGGAATGAAAGGTAGTTTAACTGAAGATGTTGAGGAAACTTGGTTCTGGTTTTAGTACACCAGAATTACTTTTTTTCAATTTTAAAAAACCAAGGAGGTTAGAGAAAGTAGAGAGGAATTAGGGGATGCATTTTTATGGGTTCATTTATACGAAGAAGAGAACTAGCCATAAATATTTGGTAAGATCATACATCCTGTCTTAAACTTGAATTATGAGTAATGCTTAAGAGAATTTAATAAAGAAGGAAAGCTAAAAAAAAGAGGCAAAGGCAGTTGGTCCAAAAAGTGATCCCAGTGGACTAGCTAGTATAACGTGTGATTAACACACATTATCTCCTTTAGGCCTTACAAAGAAGTACTCTTGTTACCCCCAAGTTCCTGGTGAAGAAACAGGCTCTGAGACTAGAAGTTACTTGCCCCAGGTTAGTAAGTGGTGTGGTCCAGATGTTGCCAGAATCTGCCCTGTTTCTCCCTTCTGGCGTTCGTTTATTCCACTCAATCTTTGGGCCTGAGCTGGGTGCAAGGGGTATGCATTCTAGCATAGAAGGAACTCCTATGATGGAAAGAAACCCAGCGCAGTGATCAGGAACACAGGAAGGGCATAGTGTGGGCCAATTGAGCAAGGCCCCTCTGAAAATTCCCGTTTGAGGTCTCTTTTTCAGCCAAGTATAAGGCAATGACATCATACGTTTGATGGACTGAAACAGCCAGCTTGGATCCAGGGGAAACCACCTTACTAGAGAAACTTGATAGAATTGTTGAGCACATCTGGCCTTTTGAGGTTTGCAGGCAGGAATTCAAAGTGGAAATTGTCAGCCTATTTTTACTATTATTTTGTCTATCAATATTTCTCTCTCAGGTTTAGAAAATAAGAAAGCAAAGTACGTTCCACTGAATGTGGCATTTCAACTGGCAAATGATACAAAAGAGCAGGGCAGACAATCTCCCGTGTGTATGAAAGAGTTTTTGGAACATAGAATCTAAGCTGGTGAAAGACGAATGTTTAGATATTCAGGAAAGAAGTCCTTTGTCAGTGTTTCTCCACATACTTATCTGTGTTTTTGCCATGTTGTTTTGTACTTTATTTTGTTGTTGTAGGGAATAAGAATAAATAAAAGGTTCCTCTTCAAAACTTTCCTCTTAGTTCATTACCAATAGTTTCTTCCAAGGTTAATTTACTTTAAAGCCTTTGCTAATAATCCTAAAGTAGCTGTAAGTGCATCCCGTGTTCTTAGTTCTTCCACTTTAACCTAGATATTTGCCCTGACATGCCTGAACAAGCCCAGGCAAGTCTTAAATTGTAGCTTATTCTCCTTCCTTATTTGGAAATGTTATCACTTCTCTAAGCATTCTTCAAGTTACTTCCTCTTTTCCTTTGTTCTCTTCTGCCTTTACCTCTTTAGAAAATTTCCAAGTTTTTAGCCAATCAGGTCATGCATAGAATGTGAGGTCCCGTTCCAGCCAGTGGAAACCGGACACAGCAGTGGGGCGATTGCGTCAGGTTATGAAAGTTATAAATGTCCCCATCTCCTTGTTCAGGCGTGCGCTCGTGGCAAGACTGCCGGTGAGTTGCACCCTTCCGGCAGGAAGTAAACTAAAAGCCTTGCTGAGTGATCCATTGTCTCTGTGTGGGTTTTTCCCGACGTTATAAACCTGCTTCCAACATTGTTGTTCCTGCTAGGCAGAAACTTTATCATTGTCACATGTATTGCTTTTTTTTTTTTTTTTTTCCTGAGACTGAATGTCACCCAGGTTGGAGTGCAGTGGTGTGATCGCAGCTCACTGCAACCTCCGCCTCCCAGGTTCAAGCAATTCTCCTGCCTCAGCCTTCCGAGTAGCTGGGACTACAGGTGTGTGCCACCACACCTGGCTCATTTTTATATTTTTAGTAGAGACAGGGTTTCTCCATGTTAGTCAGAATGGTCTCGATCTCCTGGACTCATGATCTGCCCGCCTCAGCCTCCCAAAGTGCTGGGATTACAGGCATGACACATGTATTGCTTTTCTTTTGTGTATTCTGGGTTTATGTTTTTCTTAATAAGGACTTCTCTGCTCCACAATAACAAATTTTCTTCATGTTTTTGTCTATCCATTAATCTATCTGGAATTTACTCTCATATGAGAAATGAAGTAGTGACCCAACTTTCTTATGCGAATGGCTAACCAGCTGTCACCACGCTACACTGTTTAGTGACTAACATGCCCCTTGGCAGTGCTTTCAAATGCCACCTTGATTGTGCAGGGAAGGCAAAATTTGACCTCTACCCACTTAGCATTTTCGGCGGCGCTAGAGAATTGACATAACACAGATACATAGGAGAAAAGCATGTTGATTTACTTAATATAACTTTTATGTGACACAGGAGCCCTCATAAGGAAATGAAGACACACACAAACAGTTAAACACTAATATTTGGACAAAGAGTAGTACATTGTGAAAATGTGACAGGGCAAGGGGCCTTAGGCTAGGTGAGTTCCTTGTGGCTGAAGGAGAAAGGTTCATTTTTGAGGTTAGTGCATACAGAATTCTCTCGGCCTCAACTGCCAGCTCTGGTGATGAGTGTTACTTTCATCAGAAGGAGGACATCTTCCACATTCGGGTTTCTCTCACTTTCAGGAAGAAAAAGGAGAGGTCAGAGTACCCTTTGTGCATCTGTTGTTTATCAACGGCCATTAGCACAAAATAATCATTATGCCAAAGTACCATGTTCTACCAGCCTTCACTCATGTACTAAATCCCCACTTGCGTTTTTAGCTGTCCCCTCACCCCCATTCCTTTCCACCGCTCTGATGCCTGCATCTGCCTGACCACTGCCGGAATTCGTTTCTGCAGCTCTTCATTGCTTGTTGATCTCTGCTAACCCTACTCCACCCTCACAGCTCTCCTTGTTCAGATTTTTCTCAACTTTTCTCACATCTTAGAACTTCTATTTTTATTTTTTTGAGACAGGGTAGTGGTGTGATCTCGGCTTACTGCAATTTCTGCCTCCCAGGCTCAAGTGATTCTCCTGTCTTAGCCTCCTGAATAGCTGGATTAAAGCTACTACCTCTTGGCTAATTTTTGTATTTGTAGTAAAGACAGGGCTTCACCATGTGGGCCAGGCTGGTCTCAAATTCCTGCCCTCCAATGATCCACCCACCTTGGCCTTCCAAAGTGCTAGGATTACAGGCATGAGCCACCATGCCAGGCCCTTTAAACTTTTATATGGGTGTTCTGTTTATTATTCTATGATCTCTCCCAACTCTCCCGTGAGGGAGGAGGAAACCATACCCTTGTGCTTCCTCTCTCCTCCTGTCCGTATCTGCTGCTGCCAATTTTGGTTGGTTTTCTTATGAGTCTTATTTCTTCTAGCTTTTCCTTTTAAATAATATGTTCCTAGCTCTGTTACTTGATCTTTCAACTGTATTTTCTGAACTTCCTTCCATGGGAAAACCTATATACTTTACTTCCACCTTCTCTCTCCTCCCCTTCCCAATGTTTGGAAATACTGTAGTTATTTTTCTATTTCCTGGAGGTCAGGAGGGTGGGACTAAAAGTTCCAACCCTGTAATAACATGGTAGGTTGAAAGGGGTTCATTATGAATAACAAAAGATGCTCCTTTCACTATCATTTGGAAAGGTTTCATGAGCTCTATGCCAGGACCTGGGGATGGAGACCAAATCTGTATTTCTTATTGTATCACAATGTTACAGAAACTTAACAGCAAGTTAACTTGTACATGACGTGAGGGGGAAAATCCCCTCTCCTTGCCACCACTGTAACGGCCACCCTGACCTGCACTGTGTCATTCTCTTCTTCCTGGTCACAATGGCGGCACTGCTTAGTGCCCTGGCCCCTGCCCCATCCCTCCCTGCTCAAGGACTCTGCTCCTCTGTCACGTCTTCTCTCCCGCACATGGACCCTTCTCCCCTGCACCTGCATTACTGCATCTCCCACAGTGACATGCTGTTCACTGTCTCGCTTTGGAAGCTCTCCCTTGCTCCCAGTTCTCCCGTGACCGCCATGGGCTTTCCTGCCTTTTACATCAAGGCTTCGCCCAGAGCCCGCAAGAGCCTCCTCCCCTTCCTTACCTCCCACCGGCGTCCTGCTGCTGAATGGACCAATCACAATTTCCTTCCCAGTGTGGAAAAACATGAAATGGAGCATTAAAATGTTACCTTAACATTTTGGTGCCAGCAGCTGTATTTTTATGCTAGAAAGAGGTCAAAGAGAGGCTCTAATTCAGCACAAAAGCGGACAGTGAGTGATAAAGTTTAATTAACTAGAACTGGGAGGTCACCTTCATGGACTAGCATCCCTTCTGCGAGCTGAAGGACTGAACAAGTAGAAGTAAAGGCCAAACCCATCCCTCCATGCTCCCCACTGTGCAGATGGACTCACTGAGGCTCCTGGCGTACATTGCTTGCTCAGCACTGGATCTATTTCGGGCCAAAGTATCAGCAGGACTGATACCCACAGGGCATCTGAGTCCACATCCAAACCAGGCTTCCTCTGTGGCCGTCTCTTAAACCAAGCCCCTGCCTGCTGACAGTGAGTTTAATCATGGGCTGCCATGGGGTGCCAGAGGCCTGGCTGGGCACAATCTGGTGGGTATGGAGTGAAGGGGATTGGGGATTGGCCTCTAAAAGATCAGCATGAGGGGCACAGAGGGGAAAGAGAACCCACAGCTTGCAGCCAGCAAGGGAAACGGGCTCAGCACACAGACAGGGCTCCTAATGAAGCCCACCCAGGCCAGCGCCAGCTGCCCTATGTGCAGATCAGAACGGGGCTGACAACTGAGGAAAATGAGGGAAGCTGAGTGTGCAGGGCCCCGCTGCCACCATGCTGGGTGTGCAAATGGATGAGCAGGTACATGAAGATCCTCACTGAGGGGGCCCAGGGAGATACCAGGCCAGAGGAGGCGGGGCCAGCAGGGCCTGGGAGAAGACCAAAGGAGATAGTCAGTGAATAACGACGGAGCCTGGCACCCCAAGCTGCTGGGGTCAAAGGCAAGGCCAGTGCCAGCCCCTCCAATGGACCAGGCCCTGCCTGGCTTGCTCCAGCTGCTGCCCATCTGAGAGGAGCTCTCTGTGGGTCAGTGCAGGGTCCTCCGAGGCCACCATCGCATGGCACCTCAGTGCCGTCGTTAAATCTAGGGATCTGAGATCACTAGATGTGAGCCTGAACACTGCTATTTCCTGGCTGTACGGTCTTCAGGAAATCATTCTCAACCCCAGAGTCTTGGCCTTCTCATCTGTGAAATGGGACATTAAGATGTACACCTCACAGAATTCTCACAAGGATTAAATGACGAGTCTTATTCGATGAGATCCCATGCTTTAGGAACTTATGATGGGGGCCCACCCATGGTGGCCAATCACATCCAAGGGGCTGGGGGAGCAGAGGTGACAGGTGGCTATGTAAGAAAAACTCAGGAAACAGCAGGGAGGACACCATGCCGTCTTTCTAAAGAGGAGAAGTCTTCTCGCTTTTGTCTGATCCCTGCACTGAGAGGCACGGGGCCCCAACATACCAGCCGCTCCCAACGTCAGTGATTCCTCTCCGGCTCATATGTTAGGACCAGCTGCTCGATGGAGTCAATCTGCAGGAAAGGAGCAGCCATCAGAACCGCTGGGAGACGCTCCTCCAGCTGGCCTTAACGGCAGCCCATGCAGGCTGGCTGCGGCGAGAGGCAGGTGGGAACTCCAGTTTGTGGATGTCTCTAGCCCAAGGAAGGCAACCCTCCCTCTTTCACCCACCCTACCCTCATCCCACATGGGAACTTGTGCACTGATGCACCCTCACACACTCAGGGCTGCTGGAAGGAAGACTTGAGCAACAGGAAGAGGAGAGAGAAGAACCCTGACAGGGCTGGGGGGCAGAAGGGGGAGGGCCACGGCAGTCACCAGGGCATCACTTGTCACTCTCTCCTGGAACCACCACACACTTGCCTGGTCATGGTTCACTATTTCCCAGAAACTAGAATCCGATGCTTGGTACTTGTTCCCGGGGTAGAGCTGCCACACGGGGGGCAGCCGGGAGAAGGGCATCTGGCTGGGGGACAGCAGATCCCGGCGGTGCACTGCCATCTGCCACAAGTGCACTGTGATGCTGGGTTCATACTGAAGGGACCAGAGAAGAGGCAGGAGATCAGGGATAGGGTTCCCTGCCAACGAGGCTGCATACAAACATGGCAGGCCTAGATGCCCCAGCCCGGCCAGGGGGCTGCCAGGGTCAGAGGTCAATGTTTTCAGAATTCCAGACCCAGAGCCTTGGCACTGGTGCCTGTGGCTTCATCTAGGATGACTGGGGCTCTTCCGGCCCCCTCTGACCTGCACCCCGCCTCACCCCACTCCAACCCCCAAATTTAGCCACTGTTGCCAACCTGTCAACAGCCTTAGGTTAAAGCTGAGTATTCTCCTGGGGCTCTGTCTCCACCACTGCGTAATTTTTTAAATCTTCTTTTTAAAAACAAGATATCCATAGACTCCCAAATCTGAGGGTGACAGATTTTCCCCCCAAAATGTACTGCAGTTCTGATCATGACCTTCACATGCTTATAGTAAATATACAAAATAAGGCCAGGTACAGTGGCTTATGCCTGTAATCCCAACACTTTGGGAGGCCGAGGCAGGAGGACTGCTTGAAGCCAGGAGTTCAAGACCAGCTTCAGCAACATAATGAGTCTGTCTCTACAAAAAATAAAAAATTAGCTGAGCATGGTGACATGTGCCTATAGTCTCAGCTTCTCAGGAGGCTAAGGTGGGATGATGTCTTGAACCTGGGAGGTAGAGGCTATGATCACGTCACTGTACTTCAGCCTGGGAGACAGAGCGAGACCCTGTCTCAAAATAAATTAATAACAGGCCAGGTGCAATGGCTCCCGTCTGCAATCCCAGAACTTTGGGAGGTCAAGGTGGGAGGATCACAAGGTCAATAGATTGAGACCATCCTGGCCAACATGGTGAAACCCCATCTCTACTAAAAATACAAAAATTAGCTGGGCGTGGTGGTGCACACCTGTGGTCCCAGCTACTCGGGAGGCTGAGGCAGGAGAATCGCTTGAACCCAAGAGGCAGAGGTTGCAGTAAGCGAAGATCACACCACTGCACTCTAGCCTGGGTGACAGGGACTCCATCTCAAAAAAATAGATAATAATAAAAATAACAAAATTAGGCCAATACTGGAAGTTAGAAAGAAGAAAGGAAAAGGAAAACCAAAGCTTCCTATGTTATGCAACAAAATGGAAAGTCTTTTACACAATTTTCTAAGTATTTGTCTTTTGTGATAAAACATCTTTTTGAATTAAGAATATTGGCGCTTTATCAATCAGACGTGTTGTGAATAATTTTTCTCAGTTTGTTGCCCTAACTTTTTGATGGACTGCTTTTGCAAAGAAAAATATTTTAAATTATACGGCAAAATCTCTCCTCCTCTTTGGATTCTGACTTTAGATCAGATATCAGAAGATAAGCCTAGCTTGCCATCTGCTTTTGCAAATAAACCCTTATTGCGAATAAACTAAGGCCCCTTCCCTCATTCCTTCACCATCGCCTTTAGCTGCTTCTGTACTGCAACAGCAGAGCTGAGTAGTTGCAAGAGGATAGCTCTCAAAGTAGAAAGTGTGACTGTCAGATCCTTCACAGAAAAAGTCGGCTGATCTTTGCATGAGATGTGCCCAGGGAGCATAATTTCCCATCCTGAGATGTTGATCTACTTTTAAGAAAGAGGGAAAAAAATACTATGTAGCTCCCTTAATCCCACCCACAGCTAAGTTATTTGAAGAATCCATTCTATTACCATTGAATCTTTTTTTTTTTTTTTTGAGACAGTCTCGCCCTGTTGCCCAGGCTGGAGTGTACTGGCGTGATGTCAGCTCACTGCAACCTCTGCCTCCCAGGTCCTCAGCCTCCTGAGTAACTGGGATTACAGGCGTGTGCCACTATGCTCAGCTAACTTTTGTATTTTTTAAGTACAGACACGGTTTCACCACGTTTGTCAGGCTGATCTCGAACTCCTAACCTCATGATCTGCCTGCCTCAGCCTCCCAAAGTGCTGGGATTACAGGCATGAGGCACCGCACTCGGTTGAATCATTGTAAAACAAAATTTTAACTATTTTTAAGAGTGCAGTCTGGTGGCAGTAAGCGCATTCACATGTGCAAGCATCAGCACTATCCAACTCCAGAACTTTCTATCTTCCCACACTGAGACTCCATACCTGTCATTAACTCCCCATCCCCTACTCCCTCCAGCCCCCGGCAGCCACCATTCTACTTTAACTATGAATTAGACCACTCTGAGTACTTCATACAAGATAATCTGTCCTTCCGTGACTGGCACATTTCATTTAGTTTAATGTCTCCAAGTTCCATCCATGTGTCTGACTTTCCTTCCTTTTTAAGTATGAATACTTCGTGGTTTGTGTTTTGTTTACCCATTCATCTATCAATGGACACTTGGCTGCCTCCACCTTTTGGCTAGCATGAATGATACGGCTGTGAACATGGGTGTATGAATACATGTTTAAGGTCCCGCTTCAAATTCTTTTGGGTATATGCCCAGAAGTGGCATTGCTGGATTGCTGGATTGTGCAATAATTCTCTTCATTTTCTTTAGGCAGTCTCATGCTGTTTTCCATAGTGGCTGTACCATTTTACATTTCCCTCCGTTACCTCTTTTTCAGGCTTTTTAAAAACTTAAAATATTTGCTCCAGAATTTTTGCATGCTTTATTTAGTGTAGGTACAGAAAAGCCTTCCCATGTTCTCTAATGACATTTTTTGAAACAACCTATTTGAAGATTTCTTAGGAAATGTGTTATATTGTTTTAAATGTCAGTGAACTGGCTGGGTGCGGTGGCTCATGCCTGTAATCCCAGCACTTTGGGAGGCCGAGGCGGGCAGATCATCTGAGGTCAGGAGTTCGAAATCAGCCTGGCCAACATGATTAATCCTTGTTTCTACTAAAAATAACAAAAAAATTAGATGAGTGTGGTGGTGCACACCTGTAAACCCAGCTACCCAGGAGGCTGAGGGATGAGAATTGTTTGAGCCTGGGAGGCGGAGGTTGCAGTGAGCAGAGATCAGGCCACTGTACTTTAGCCTGGGCAACAGAGCAAGACTCCGTCTCAAAAAACAAACAAATCAACAACAACAAAGGCAGCGAATTGTTTACGATAACCTAAATGGTATTTCAAACATCCGAATAAGCTTTTACCATAGTACACTAAGGCACAGTCAGCCCTCCATTTCCGTGGATACTGCACCCATGAATGTAACCAACCACAGACTAAAAATACTTTGGGGGAGAAAAGAAATTCCACCAACTTCCAAGAGGCAGAACTTGAAGTGATGTATAGGCATTGCATTAGGTGTAATTAGTAATCTAATCTGAAATATAGGAGAGGATGTGCTGAGGTTATACATAATTACTACCCAGGCCATTTTCTATCAGGGACTTGAGCATCCACAGATGGTCCTGGAATCAATCTCCCTTACACACCAGAGACTCTACTGTATTTAGTTTATCCCCCAAAGACCAGCTGTGATTGAAAACTTTCCTCTTCAGCTGTTTCCTGAGTCATTTTCATTATCACCTGAGGAGCTTTTTTAAAGTAAAGAATCTAGGACTTCACCTAAGTCTCACGAATTAATTTCCAGAGGGGATTCCAGGATCTGTTATCTGTCAAATGTTTCCCCAGGCCATGAGCCATATCTGTCACTGGCTTGCCACAGACATACTCTCATTTTGCAGATTAGGAATCTGAAACCAATGTCGCATTCATCCTACTGGCCCACCTGCTGCCTCCAAGTTGCAATGCTTTTGCCTATACTACCCCTACCTCCTTTCCGGACCTGGGGAACTCCTACTCATCCCACAAAGCCCAGCTCAAGAGCTGCCCCATTTGTGAACCTTCGCAGCATGCACTGGGAACAGCACTAAGCCCTGAGCTACCTTAGCCTCGGCTTCACCCTGCAGAACCACATTATTTCACGTGGATAAGCTTGTGCCTGTGGTCCCTTTATTGGGGGGGGGGAGGCGGGGCGGGTTCCTGGGGCCAGGACTGGGTATGGACATTGCTGTGCCCCTAGACCTGCACAGAAGTTAGTTTTCCAGCACAGGTGAGAACGGCCCTCTCTGATCCCTGCATGGGCAGGGCAGGGTCAGTGAGCAGCCCTCCCACAGCCTCCCCTCAGGCCCAGGACTCACTGTGCTGCCCTGGGAGGCGCTGCCCTGGGAGCTTGAGAGCCTGGCCCATTCTCTTCGCGATGGACTGAACCGCACGGCTACGGTCACCCAGTTCCTCCCCGACTCGTCCTCGTAGATGCCAGGCCTTTGGACCCACAGACGGGCGGGGGGCGCCCCTGGATGCAGAGAACCTTCGGAGGCCATGGCAAGTCCGCACCAGGGGCTGGCCTCGAGGCGCACATGTGGACCTTTTCCAGGTGAGCAGCGTCCTTAAGTGGAGCAGCTCCGGCGTGGGTGGGGCCGGTGGTGGGCAGGGCCAGCAGTGGGGGCAGGGTCAGTGGGGGCAGGGTCAGTGGGGGGAGGAGAGGGGTAGGGGGAGGAGAGGGGTGGAAGGAGAGGGAGGAGGGGGAAAAACAAGCAACCTGCAGCAGGGGCTAGGCAGGGGCGAAGCCAAAGAACAGTGGGATTAGAAACCCGCCCTGGGTCTCCTGGAGGGGCAGGGGGCTGGACCGTGAGCTGCTGGGGGCAAAATGGCGGCTCGCAGGGATAGAGCTGCCCAGGCTTCACCCCAGGTTTCTGCAAGGAATTTGGCTCCTAAGATCGATTCCACCTCCTTTCCAGTGGTCCCAGTTCCTCCGCAGCCTCCTCTCTGAGCACCCCTGCCCAATTTTCTAGCAGGTGATTCCCCTCCGTTGCTCCTGGCAACCCCCTGCCTCCTCGCATCCCCTGCCAACCGCCCTGCCCCAGATCCTGAGCTGGCATCCATGACCCTGGTCTCTCCCACCCTTGTGGCCATTCCTTTAACAAGACTGTGTCAGGGACCCTTCTTTGAGCTTAGAGGCATGGGGGGGCAGGGGAGGGTGCTGTAAACTCCTCGGACTCTTGTCTCTGGAAGTATCTGGTGAAGGTGCATCCTGCACAAATCAAGCTCCTTCTCCTTAGAAAATAAGCCAGTGCCTTATCGCATCTGAGATCAGGATCAGATAAAACCGACAAAAGCAAGGCCATGGGAGGGCACGTGGCCACCTGGCCAACCCATCCTTGGCCATGAGGCCCAGAGTGCTCACTTGGCCTGATCGTCTTATTGGTTCCACTTTGTCAAGCGGCCACAGAAGCTCAAGAACATAGCAAGAAGCGGGTCCGTTCTATAAGCACCCTGGGCTGCTTCTAAATGCACCATGAATAGGAACCTTTTCCTTTTGAAAACCACAAGCATGATTCTTGTAGTTCAAGTGAAAATTAGCATTGAAATGATGCCATTCCCCTGGGGAGATGTGAAAATGATCTCTGGGCAGTCCTGATCCAGTGTAAGTGGCAGGTAGGATAACCACTTTTGAAGAACTCACTGGGCAGCTTCTGTGGAGGTCTGAGCCTTGTTTTCACAATTCCACCTCCTTCCCCAGTGCTTTCCAAGGACCCAACACTTGGAGTGGGAATGGAGTGGGCCAGGAAGACAAGGAACATCACACTCTCATATAATGTGATCCATACATGGAATCACATACGTGTGTCACCTTTGCCGTATTCTATTGGTGAGAGGTAGGTCCTACTCTTACTCAAGGTTATGAATACCAGGAGGCAGGGATCATGGAGACCCCTGGTCTCCTGGGCCCCCTGAAGCCTATTTGCTGTAAGTACCGACCCTATGGGACTCCTCTGAGGATCAGATGAGGCTGTGAGTAAAGTGTTAAAGCCTGACACACAGCGAATATTTGAAATACGCTGGTCAATGGTCATGTTCTCAGACTTGTTCCCTCTCCCAAGCAGACTCCATCAGTCCTGCCCTTGCAACCCCAATGCAGCTACTGTTTCTCTATCTCACTTCCTATTGCGAATATACATATATTGGTATTCTCAGCCTCACTCCCTGATGGGCATGGGTGTGGCTGTCAGTGAGTTGGTGATAAAGGTTGCTTAATATGTGGGGAGCCCCTATGCCATGTCAGGCATTTTTCATAGGGTATCTCATTGACACCTCCCAACAACTCCATAATCTAGAAACTGTCACCCCCATTTCATAGATGAAGTATCAGAGGCTTGAGTGACTTAGTAACCTGAACGAAGTGGGGAGCAGAGGAAGGGTACGGACCCAGCTGTCCTTGGCTCTAACATGCGTGCTGCTGGTTGCCCACCTTGGCCAAGTTTGGCTCATTTCATGAAACAGGCAGAACCTGAGTAGGGAGATCCACAGTGGCTACTGCGGAAATGGGGGTGGGGTCTGAAGGTGGAGACTGAGAACACCTCCCCATGAGTGGGTGGTCAGAAGGTAAGTAGAGGTCTCCCTAGGCAGAAAGGAATAACTACCAGTATCACCTATCATCCTCCTTGGCCAGGTCTCCCACCCCTCATCCCTTGGACCTGCACTGAAAAAAGCTGCAGAGCTGCAGGTGAGAATAGTTTGGTCCCTGGTCCTTCAGCTGGCCTTTGTCCATGTCATGTCTGAGATAAGGCTATGTCTTCTGGCCAAGTTGTCCATCTCTGGTACCTGTGACCTGAAGGATTCACTCTCCAGGATAGATGTCACCAACGTCTTTGAGAAGCACTTTGATCTCTTCAGAATTGCTCCCAGGATTTCCTGGTACTGACAGTGCACTCATGCCTGGGCTCAATGCTCTCCTCCTCCAGCAGAGGGAGTCCTTCACAAGCCCCAAGCCCCTGGGACATGGCGGCTGGACACCACTTGCCGGGAGGTTTCTCAGACCACAAATAAGGGGGCACACCGTGCCGGGCTTGGGAGACTGGTAAGAGTCACTAATACCTCTGCACATTTCTGTTCAGCTCCTCCTGGGTACTGGGCCAAAATGGCAGGGCAGACAAGATGCCAAAGGCAGATAGCCTAGATGGTGCGTGATACAGATGTAATTGGCAAAGTTATCTCACTGAGGAAGCAGCATGACTAGATCTGGAGGAGAGGTAATACAGGGTGTGTCTGGAGATCAGGAATAATGAGGATTATCCAGGCTCACATGATAAAGAATAAGACTATGGTGTGTGCCGGGGGGCGGGGCGGTGGGGGGGACGCAGGTGGTGCGCTGATGCTCCATTGTAAGGATCAAACACACCAGTCCCAGCAGCTGGTTTTGAGTGAGAACAATGAGTATTTGAGACAAGGAGTGACATAAGTATGCACTTAATGTTTGAACTAATGATAAAACCAAAGAGTGGCTTGGTAATCAAATAGATCATGACTACTAGAGAAAGACTGGATGGGGATTGTGCAGATAATAAAAATGAGAACGTCCAAGTTCCAGCTCTGCTTATTTCAGACAGGGAGCAGAATAGACTTGCAAAGTGGTGAAAGAAACTCAACCCAACCATGGAACTAAAGAATGGGGGTTTAGGAAAGTTTTGCTTATTCCGAGGTGAAAATGTACACTATTTTCTTCTAAAGGTTTTATTTAGATTAATATTCCATGTTGATATCCAGTTAACTTAATGCCATTTATTTAAAAAACTAGCCTTTCTCTACTGTACTGTATTATCTCTTCTGCCATAAATCTGGGAACATTTATGTATGAGTCTGTTTCTGGACATTTTCTATTCCGTTATTCTGTTTGTCTCTCCTTGTGTTGATACCACATTGCTAATTACTGCAGCTTTAAAATAGGTCTTGATATAGTAAGATTCTGTTTCTCTGGAGAACCCTAATACAGCTATTCTCTTCCCTTTACATATCCATATGAATTTTAAAATCAGCTTGTTAAACCTCCCCACCTCCAAAAGCCTGCTGAGATTCATTGGGATTGTATTGAATCTACAGGTCTATTTAAAGAGATTTAACATCCCCACCATATTAAACCTTACAATCCAAAGCAATTGCATAGCGTATCCTTCCATATTTTGGGTTGTCTTTAATTGCTCTGATTTCATTAAATTAACTCTTAAGTATTTGATTGATGCTATCTTAAATGTTATTTAAAATTCTGTATTATGCCTGTTGCTATTATAAAAAATGCAACTGATTTGTGTACATTGACAATATATCCAAAACCTAAATTCACTTAACTCTAATAGTTTACCCATGATTTGAGAAAATGGCTTAATCATTGTATCTTCAACTATTCCTATCTCATCCTTGCTTTCCCGCTCTTTCAGTGACTCCAATTAGACATTGTCAGACACTTTAAACTGTGTACCATGCTTCCTATGCTCTGTTCTGTTTCCTTTTTTTCCCCTCTCTGAGCTTCAATTTTGATGTTTTCTGTTGGTTAATCTTCCATTTCACTAATGCTGACATCTGCTATATCCAAACTGCTCTCAAACAATTGATTGCTTGGTGCAAATATTACGTTTATTAGTTCCAGAGTGCCCATTTGATGCTTTTTTTAGTAGATTAAAACTTACCCAATCCAGACCTCAAGAGATGGTTCTTGGACCTCATGCAAGAATTTGGGGCATAGGGTAAAGCAAAAGCAAGTTAATTATTAAGAAAGTAAAAGAATAAAGAATGGCTACTCCATAGGCAGAGCATGCTGGTTGGCTATTTTCATGGTTATTTCTTGATTATATGCTAAACAAGGGGTGGATTATTCATGAGTTTTCCATGAAAGGGGTGGACAATTGGAACTGAGGGCTCCTCCCCCTTTAGACTTATAGGGTAACTTCCTGACATGACCATGGCATTTGTAAACTGTCATGGTGCTGGTAGAAGTGTCTTTTATCATGCTAATGTATTATAATTCGTGTATAATGAACAGTGAAGACGACCAGAGGTCACTTTTATCACCATCTTGGTTTTGGTGTGTTCTGACTGGCTTTTCTACTGCAACTGTTTTATCAGCAAGGTCTTTGTGACCTGTATCTTGCACCTACCTCCTGTCTCATCCTGTGACTTAGAATGCCTAAGCTCATGGGAATGCAGCCCAGTAGGTGTCACCCTTCTTTTACTCAGCCCCTATTCAAAATGGAGTCGCTTTGGTTCAAATGCCTCTGAAAGTAGCATTGGCCTCTTGCAGACAACTTTATCTCACCCTAAGGGAAGGAGGGCTTTTTTTTTTTAAGGTAGGAGGAATTAAGTTATGTCTTTGTGCTGATGGAATTAATGCAGGAGAGAATGACTACAGGTAAGGTATAAACTGAAGGCAAGCACAGCGGCGAGGGCCCAAGGGGGTGACTTGGCTTGAAGGAAGGAGGGGCTTTTGTTCCAGTATAACTGAAAGGAACACGGAGAATTGGCTCAGATGCAAGTAAGGGCAAGAAGAGGAAATTCCCTTCCTCCATCTTTCACAACGTGTAACTACAAATGGTTATTTTGTAATTTTCTAAGACCTAACCTGGAAAATAAACTTATGAAAATATTAAGAACATGTTTATGACCTTGGATAGGGATGACCTTCTCAAAGATGATGCATAAAGCAAAAGTATGACACATATATGATATAAGAAGTATAAAAGCCTTTTTAGGATAATACATGAATTTTTAAAAGTGACCATCCTAAGAGAAGATGGTAACAATATAGAGCAAAGTATGAGTTTCCAGGATATGTAATGAACTCTTACAGATCAGCAAGTAAAAGAAACAACCCTTTGGAAAAATAGGGAACAGCCAGAATTCACAGAAAATGAGATGAAAATGGCCAGTTGCTATATGAGAAGATGCTCAATCTTACAAGCAATCAAGAAAATGCAAATTTTAAAAGTGAGATACATTTTTAAAATCACAGTCGTGCCAAACAAAAGCACGTGACAACATCAAATGTTGGCAAGTGATGTCTGTTGTACTGAACCGAGCATAGAAAGTTAACACCAAGACAAAAGTAGGCCAAATTGCAGGGTCTTTATTGCCAGCTACCACAGAGGACTCACGTCTCTCCAACCTGTGGCCCCGGAGGGAGGGTGTCAATACCTTTTATACCTTTCTCTCTGGTAAGGGTATGTGGCGGGGGGTGGGTGTGAAGGGATTCAGACATTTAGGGGATCCCGTAAATCATCTCCCGGGCAGAGAGGCAGAGAGGAGAGTGCCGGTCTCCGGACATTCCAATGGCCAGGTGCTACATTGTGGATATATTGTCACTTCGATGGTTAGTTAAGTGGTTCACAGAAGTCAAGATAAGCATCTGTCTATACATTGTCTAGGTTGTAGTGAGAGTGACAGATCTTAGTTATTTATTACAGGGCACAGGGGCCATGATGGAATTAGCTTGAGCTGTTTATTCTAGTCACCGCTGGTAAGTAAAGGCTAGTAATTTTGGCAGTTACTGATAAGGAAGGTATGCAGCCTTTGCAGAGAAAGGCTAGCATTTTTATTTACAGAAGCCAGGGCCAGCAGTTATTGTGAGGAGAATGGGGTAGCCATTACAACTTATTTTAAAACACAACTTTGTCTTTTATAAAATAGTGTTGTTCAGGTCCTAACTTAGGCCAGCTATAGCACAACTTCACTACTATTATAACCAGCATTCAAGAAAGCCAGCACACTAAGCCTATCTACAATCAGGAATCTCTCAGTGTCTACATCACTCCTCTGACACCTCCATTAGAGTTGGTGCTGCTTCTCACTGCTGGGAATCTTGAGGGTAGGTTACACCACCAGATTCCTTGCAGATATTTCCCAGCATCAGCCTGGGGTGTGGCAGCCCCAGGGGCTGGCTTGACTCAGAAGAACAATAGCAATTGTTGTAGCCTGGTTGTCAGAAACCCTTACTCCCAAAGGGAGGGAGGGAGTACCACATCCAGGGAACTCCCATGGGACCAAAGAATATGGATGGCAGGCCTTAAGTCCCAGATCATTTTATTGGTAGAAAGATTCTTTCAGCAGAGACACTGTTGCAGTGCTAGGCTCAGCAAGGAAAGTTTGTGCCACTACCCCAACAGTCAGGCAGCCTTGGTACCATGAAGGGTCTTTGAGAAGGGTTCTTCTTTCACCCCTTGACCACCACGGCAGACACTGCTGAAGCTTCTCCCACAGAAACACACTATGGATGCACCTATAGACAGGCTCCTGGAACACTTCAGGGTGAGTGATTCTCAGAAGGAGCACTCTCCAGGTTCAGGCTTGCATGGAAGGCAGTCACATTTCCTTTCTATTTGGAGCATTAACATTCCTATAGATGAAAATAGGTGCCTATCTGATCTGAATAGCCAGAACACTGCAGAAGTGAGACCAGCAAGTGGATAGCTTTTCTGCTAGCCTGGCAGAGGAGCTGAGGTAGTTCTCACCTGTCACCGTGATAAGACCTCAGTGCATCTAATGGAGGGCCCCTTCAGCCAACTTCATCAAGACCGATATCTCTGCCCACCACTGAGTGTTGTATCTACCCATCCACTGTAGCTACAACCAGTTCCTACCCAGGGATACTTCCCCTACTGTTCTAAAGCCTGATCCATCAACTCAGTAACTAGGGGAATGAAATAAGCTTCAAGAGATCCTTGCCACTTCAACACCATAGCAGATAGTGAACTGCCCACACAACAAATGCATAGCTACTACAGTCAGCACCTGATAAATCCATCACGTAGATTGTCTACAACAAAGAAACTCATGGAGTCTTCACCCCAAAAGGCACCGAGAACCAGATTAGGCTATAATAAACTATAAACATTGAGTTGCATCCTTAAGATGAAGAAAAAGAAATTTACAAACAAAACACAGTCAACTCAAAAATATATTCAAGAACAATTAGAAGAAATAGTCTACACAAGCGAGAAACAAACAGAAAAGTAATTTTGATAATATCACAAAACACAGTTCTGTAACACCCTGAAAAGGTCACACTAGCTCCCTAAAAATGAATCCAAACCAAGATGAAGTCTTTGAAATACCAGATTAAAAATTCACAAGGTTAGTTATTAAGCTACTCAAAGAGATAACATAAGAACGTGAAAATCATCATCAGGAAATTTTTAAAACAACCCAGGATATCAATAAAAAATTTTCCAAAGAGATAGATATCACAAAGGAAAATCATCAGAACTTCTGAAAATGAGAGAAACATTAATGTATTTTATTTATTGTATTGTTTGTAAAGAATACAAAATGCAGTGGAAAAACTCAACAATAGACTAGAACAAATAAAAGATGGAAAATCATAGCTTGAAGACAAGGCTTTTTAATTAGTCCAATCAGACAAAAATAAAGAAAAAAATATCAAAAGAAATGAACAAAGTCTCCAAAAAAATAGGGAATTATGTAAAACAGCCAAACCTAAGAAAAAATCATGCTTTTGAGGGAGAAGAGAAGACATAGATATCCAAATGCAATAAGCTCAAAGAACTCCTAGGAAAGCCATTTGAAAACAATTTTCACCAAGACACATAGTCATCAGATTATGTAATGTCAACATAAAACAAAGACTTCAAAGATCTGTAAGACAAAAACATAAAGGTAGTCTATAAAGGAAAACATATCAGGCTAACAGTAGACTTCAGCAGAAACCTTACTGGCTAGATGGAATTAGGGTTCTATCTTTAGTCTCCTTAAACAGAATAATTGCTAACCAAGAAGTCTGTAACCAACTAAACTAAGCTTCATAAATGAAGGAGAATAAAGTTTTTTCAGACAAACAAATGCAGAGGGAACTTGCTACTACCAAATGAGCACTACAAGAAATGCTAAAAGGAGTTCTAAATCTTGAAATAAAAGCTCAGTATGCAACAAAATAGAATCACCTGAAAGCATAAAACTCACATGGCCTATGAAACAGTAACATAACAACAACAGTGAAACCCCCGAAGTATCTAGGTAACAACTAACATAACAAACAGAATAGTACCTCTCATCTCAACATTAATGTTGTATGTAAATGGCTTAAATGTTGCATTATAAGATACAGAATGATGGGATGGATTAAAAAAAAATAAAATATTTGCTATCTTCAAGAGACTCACCTAAAACATAAGGATTTCTATAAACTCAAGGCAAAGGGATGGAAAAAAAATACTACACACAAATAAAAACCAAAAGTGAACAGGAGTAGCTATTCTTATGTCAGACAAAACAGATTTCAAAGCAATGACAGTAAGAAGAAAACAAAGTAATTACAAAATGATAAAAGAATCAGTGCAAGGAGCAGATATTGAAATGTAAATGTATATGCACCTAACACTAGAGCTCTCAGATTTATAAAACAATTAATACTAGACCTAAGAAATGAGATAAGCAGATACACAATAATACTGGGGGACTTCAATATATCACTGACACCACCAGGCAGATCATCCAGAAAGTCAACAAAGAAACAATGGACTTAAACTGTACCCTGCAGCAAATGGAGTTAACAGATATTTACAGAACATGCTACCCAACAACTGTAGAAAAAAATTCTTCTCACCAGCACTTGGAACATTCTCCAAAATGGACCATATGGCAGTCCAAAAAACAAGTCTCAATGTATTTAGGACAATCAAAGTCATGTCAAATGTCTTCTCAGACCACAGTGGAATAAAACAGCTAATCTATTTTAAAAGGAACTCTCAAAACTATACATGAAAATTAATGTGCTCTTGAATAAGTTTTGGGTTAACAATGACATCAAGATGGAAATAAAAGCATTGTTTTAATGAATAAAATTAGTATCACAAGTTATCAAAACCTCTGGGATACAGCAAAAACAGTGCTGAGGAAAGTTCATAGCACTAAATGCCTACATAAAAAAGTCTAAAAGAACACACATTGACAACCTAATGTCATACTTCTAGGAACTAGAGAAACAGGAACAAAGTAAACCCAAAACCAGTAGAAGGAAAGAAGTAACAAAGACTAGAACAGAACTAAATGAAATTGAAAACAAAATACAAAAGGTAAATAAAACCAAAAGATTCTTATTTGAAAAATACTTAACCACGGAGTTGAAATATTTCTACAAGGAGAACTACAAAACACTGATGACAGAAATAGTAGATGAAACAAACAAATGGAAACACATACTCATGGATGGGAAGAATTAATATTGTGAAAATGACTACATTGCACAAAGCAATCTAGAGATTCAATGAAATGCCCATCAAAACACCAGTATCATTTTTCACAGAACTAGAAACAAGCATGAAAAAATTCATGTGTAATAAATACAAGAGCCCACATAGCTAAAGCAATACTAAGCAAAATGAACAAGTCTAAAGGCAGCACATTAACAGATTCAAATTATGCTACAAGGTTATAGTAACCAAAACAGAATGGTACTGGTATAAAAACAGGTACTGAGACCAAAGTAACAGAATAGAGGACCAAAAATAAAGCCAAATATTTTCAGCCAATGGATCTTCTACAGAGCACACAAAAACAAATTGGGAATTGGCACCCTGCTTAAATAAATGATGTTGGGGAAACTGGCAAGCCACATGTAAAAAAATGAAATTGAATCTTTATCTCTCACCTTATACAAAAATCAATTCAAGATGGATCAAATATTTAAAAATAAGACCTAAAACCATAAAAATTCTAGAATAAAACATTGGGAAACCCTTTCTTCATATTGGCATTGGAAAATACTTCATGACTAACACCCCAAAAGTATATGCAACCAAACAATACTAAATAAATGGGACCTAATTAAACTAAAAATTTCTGTAGAGCAAAAGAAATAATCAACAGAGTAAACAGATCACCCATAGAGGGGAAGAAAATTTTCTCAAACTATACATCTAACAAAGTACTAGTTTCCAGAATCTACCAGGAACTCAAACAAATAAGCAAGAAAAAGAGAAATAATCCCATCAAAAAGTGAGCAAAAGACATGACTAGACATTTCTGAAAAGAAGATATACAGCAATCAAACATGAAAAAATGCTTAACATCACTAAGCATCAGGGAAGTGCAAAAAAACCGCAATGAGATCCCACTTTACTCCTCTAAAAATGCCCATAATTAGAAAGTCAAAAAACAATAGACATTTGCATGGATATGGTGAAGAGGGAACACGATTACACTGCTGGTAGGAATTTCAGTTAGTATAACTTCTATGAGAAACAGTATTGAGAGTCCTTAAAGAACTAAAAGTAGATCTACCATTTAATCTAGCAAACCCACTAGTAGGTATCTGCTCAAAGGAAAAGAGGGCATTATATGAAGAAGACACATGCACACACTTCTTTATAGCAGCACAATTCACAATTGCAAAGATATGGGACCAGTGCCCATTGACCAATAAGTGGGTAAAGGAATGTGATATATGAAATCATGTCTTTTTCTGCAACTTGGATGGAGCTGGAGGCCATTATTCTAAGTGAAGCAACTCAGGAATGGAAAACCAAATATTGCATGTTTTCACTTACAGGTGGGAGCTAAGCTATGAAAACACAGAGACATAAAGAGTGATGTAATGGACTTTGGAGACTTGGGAGAGAGAGAGGTTGAGAGAGGTAAGAAATAAAAGCCTACACATTGGGTACAGCATACACTGCCTGACTGGTGGGTGCATTAAATCTCAGGATTCACCTCTATAGGATCCATCCATATAATCAAAAACTGTCTGCACCCCAAAGGTTACTTAAATAAAAAATATAATATATATGCATATGTGTGTATGTGTATGTATATATGTGTGTGTATATATATATACATATATATACACACACACACACACACACACACACATATATTTGTACCCCAATGGCTATTGAAATAAAAACAAAAATATAATATATTTTATATATATATACATATATGTTTGTACCCCAAAGGCTATTGAAATAAAAATATAAAATATATAAATATATATATGTGTGTGTGTGTATACATATATATATATATATATATATATATATGTTTACACACAATGAACTTTTAGTAAGTAAAAGCATGGTATAACATAAAAAATAGACATATAGACTAATGGGACAGAATTAAGAGCACAGAAATAAAGCCACACATATTGATATAAAGTCAATCAATCTATGAGCTGGGTGCCACAAATATGCAATATGTTATATATAAAAACATCAACTTAAATTGAATAAAAGGTTGAAATGTAATACCTGAAATTGTATATCGACTAGAAGAAAACAGAGAGAAAATGCTTTTTGACATTGCTCTTGTAAAATATTTTTTTGGATATGGCTTCAAAAGCACAAGCAACAGGAGTAGAAATAGACAAATGTGATTTTCTCAAACTAAAAACTTATGCACAGCCAAGGACAATCAACATGGTGAAGTAAAGATTTATGGATACAATATTTGCATGCCATATGCGTCATAAGTAATTAACATCTAAAATATATAACAAACTGAAACTCAACAGCATAAAAAATCTTGATTGAGAAAATGGGCACAGGTCTTGAATAGACATGTCTCAAAAGAAGATATATGAATTGCAAGGAGATATATTTTAAAATGCTCAACATTACTAATCATGAGTAAAATGCAATAAAAACACAACATGACATCACATTTTACCTGATAGAATGTGGAGATAGCAGGTTCAAAGTACTGAAGGGAAAAAGCTGTAAAACAAGCTTACTGTACCTAGCAAAACTAATTTTTAGATAGGAGAGAGGGATAAAGAGCTTCCAGGTAAACAAAAGCTAAGGGAATCTATCATCAAAGGCCTGTCATACAAGAAATGTAAAAGTAAGTTCATTAATCTAAAAAACAAATTAAATAACAGGACACAAGAAAACATCTGAAGGTGTAAAACTCACTAGTCAAAGTCAATATACAAAGACAGAATAGTTTAATGTTGCATTGTGGTGTGTAACGTACTCATATATTTAGTGCAAAAATTAAAAGACACAACTATTAAAATAGTAACTATAAAATTTGTTAAGAGATAAACAACATAAAAATATGCAAATTGAGATAGCAATAAGTCAATATATGTATGGGAGTGATGGAGTTAAAGGAAGTTGTCATAATTCTAAGTGTTATTATAACTATAAGATGTTTTTGTAAGCTCACGGTGACAACAAAGCAAAAACTTATATTTGATACAGTAAAAATTTAAAAAAACAATCAATTAAAACATACTCTCAGAGGAAATCACTTAACCACAAGAAAGGAAGAATGATGCAAATGCTCTAGAGACAAGTATTAAAATGGCAGTAATAAAGCTTCGTTTATTAAAAATATTACCTTGAATGTAAATAGACTAAAATTTCCAATTAAAAAACATAAAGTGGCTAAATTGATTAAAACTACTCATTGACTATACACTGCTCACAAGAAACTCATTTAACCTATGAAGACACACATATATTGAAAGTGAAAGAATGGAAAAAAGTATTTTATGTAAATAAAAATTAAAATTTTTGAGTACAGCAGTGGTAATAGTTATATCAGACAAAATAGATGTTAAGTCAAAAATGGTTAAAAAAACAAAACCATTATATCATGAAAAATGGGTCAATACAACAAGAAGATATAACACTTATAAAAGTATATGTCCCCAACACTGAAGCACTTAAGTATATAAGTAATATTGATAGACTTAATGGGATAAATTGACTGCAGTACAATAATAGCAGGGAACTTCAACATCACCTTATTTTTGTTTGCAATGTACAGATTATCCAGACAGAAAATTAGCAGAAATGCATCAGGGTTAAACTTTACATTACATGAAATGAACCTAAGAGACATTTGCAAAACATTCCATATAATAGTGGCAGAGTACACATTTTTCTCAAAAGCACAAGAAATATTACCCAGGAGAGATCATATGTTAGTCCACAAAACAAGTCTTAACAAATTTAAAAACACTAAAGTCATTACAAGTATCTTTTGTGATCACAATGGAGTACAATCAGAAATAAATAAATCTTTCTTTATTTAACTTTGGAAACTACAAAAGTGCATGGAAATAAAACAATATACTTAATATGCCTAATGGGTCAACAAAAGAATTAAAAATAAAATATAAAAAAATTATGAAACCAATGAAAATGGAAAAACATCATACCAAAATCGATAGAATACTGCAAAAGCAGTTGTACACTTCCAAGGAAGAAAATTATAGAAATAAATGACTGCCTCAAAAAAGTGAAAAGATCTCAAATTAAGAATCTAATATTACACCTCAAGGAACTAGGAAACCCAAAACAACCTAAATCAAAATTAAGTAGAACAAATAATAAAGACTAGAGCAGACGTAAATAAAATAGAGACCAAAACAAACAAACAAACAAACAAAAAAACACCTCACTACAAACGATCAATAAAAGAAAAAGCTGGTATTTTAGGAAGATAAACGAAATTGGCAAACCTTTAGATTATCTAAAAAAAAAAAGAAAAAGAGAGAGAGAGAGAGAGAGATGACTCAAGCTAAATCAGATTTTAAAAAGAGACATAATATCTGAAACCACAGAAATACAAAGTACCATAGGAGACTACTGTAATAAACTATATGCCAAACAATTGGAAAACATAGAAGAAGTGAATACATTCCTGGACACATGTAATTTACCAAGACTGAATCATTAAGAAATCCCAAATGTGAACAGACCAATAATGAGTAACAAGATCAAAGCATTAATAAATTCTCCCAAAAAGAAAAGCCCAGGACCTGATAACTTCACTGATGAATTCTACCAAATATTTAAAGAACTAAAATCAATTCTAGTCAAACTATTTCAAAAAATTGATGAAATGAGAATATTTCCAAACTAATTATACAAGGCCAGCAAGCACACAACAACAAAAAAATAAATACAGATCAATATTCAAGATAAACACAGATGTAAAAATTTTCAATAAAATATTAGCAAACTAAATTTTATAATACATTAAAAAGATCATTTACTATGATCAAGAAGAGTTTATCCCAGGCATATAAGTATGGTTCAACATATTCAAATTAATAAATATGACACATGACATTAACAGAATCAAGGACATAAACCATGTGATTATTTTAATAGATGATGAAAAACTGTTTGATAACATTGAACATCCTTTGATAATAAAAACTGTCAACAAATTAGGTACAGAAGGAGCACACCTTAATACAATAAAGCCCATATATGACAAACCCACAGCTCACGTCATTCTGAATGGGGACAACTTAAAAGATTTTTCTTTAAGATCTGAAACAAGATATCAATTTTACTACTTTTATTTAACACAATACTTGAAGTTCTAGCCAGATAAATCAGACAAGAGAAATAAATAAAGGTCATTCAAATTAGAAAGGAGAAGTAAAACTTTCCCTCTTTGCAAACAACATGATCATATATACAGAAAACCCTAAGGACTCTATCGAAAACTTTTAGAAGTAACAAAAGAAGTTAGTAAAGTGGTAGGATACAAAATCAACACACAAAAATAAGTATCATTTGTGTATGCTAATAGTGATCCATCTAAAAAAAATAAATCAATAAAGCAATAGCAATAAACAAAATAAAACAAAATACCAAGGGAAAAACTTAAGCAAGGAGTTGAATGATTTCTACAGTGAAAACTGTAATACATTAATGAAGGAAAACGAAGAAAACACAAATAAATGGAAAGATACCCAGTGTTCATAGATTGAAAGTATTAGTATTCTTTAAATGTTTATATTACCCAAAATAATCTACATTCAATACAATCTTCATCAAAATACCAATGGCAGCTCTCACAGAAACAGAAAAACAATCATAAGATCTGTGTAGAAATACAAAAGATCCTGAATACCTAAATAAATATTGAATAGAAAGAACAAATCTAGAGGCATTACACTACCTGACTTCAAAATACATTACAAAGCTATAGTATCAAAAATAGTATACTACTAGCATAAAATAGACACATAGTCATTGAAATGAAGAAAAACAAACCTAGAAATAAATGCATATATTTACGGCCAACCTATTTTTGAAAAAGGCATTAAGAAAACACATTGGTGAATGAATGGTCAGTCTCTTCAATAAATGGTGCTGGGAAAACTGGATATTCTACAGGCAGAAGAATGCAACTAGACTCCCCATTTCTCATCGAAAAGAAAAATCAACTCTAAATGAATTGAAGACTTTAAAAAAGGCCCAAAACTATAAAACTAATAGACGAAAACGCAGAGAAAACACTTCACAAAGCTGGACAAAGTTTTTTTCTGTAAGACCTCAAAATCACAGGCAAGAAAAACAAAAATAGACGAATGGGATTGCACCAATCTAAAATGCTTCTGATAAATGAAAATCAACAGAGTAGAAACGACATACAGAAGTTGAAAACTATGTATCTTACAAGTGGTTAATATCCAAGATATGTAAGAAACTCAAGCAACTAAATAACATACAATGATATAGTTTGATATAAAAATGAGCAAAGTACCTAAATAGACATTTCTTAATATAATACATACAAATGACCAACAAGTACATGAAAAAAAACATGCTCTTTAAAGTCAAAATGACCATGAGATATTGCTTCACCACAGTTATTATGGCTATCATTAAAATGACAAAAACTACCAAATGCTGGTGAGGATGTGGAGAAAGGGCACATTGTTGGTAAAAATGTAAATTAGTACATCCATTATATACAACAGTATGGAGGTTCCTCAAAAAAGTAAAAATAGAACCATCATACATTACAGCAATTCCATTACTGAGTAAATATCCAAAGAAAGTGAAATAGGTATTTCAAAGTCATATCTGCACTTCCATGTCTATTGCAGTGCTATAACCTTCTTGCTGTGTTGTCATAAGAAAATAATGACTCAATGTACACAAATTACTTTATAACCTATAAAACACTTAAATATATATACATATACATCTAAAAACTGGAATGTTTATGCTTGAAGACATAGTTATTAGGCTCAAAACCACCACAAAATACTTATGTATAATTATCATGCTGAAGCTGGACAGACATTGTCAAGATCTTAAAATATAATAAAAAGTATATATGAAAGGAAGATATATTTCTATTAAGCCTCAAATAGTAACACTATTCACCATATAAAACACAATGAAATCTCATCTTGTAATAACGTGGATGAACCTAGATAACATTTTGCTAAGTGAAATAAGCCAGGTACAGAAATAAAAATTCTGAATGATGTCACTCAATTGTGGAATCTAACACAAGATGATCTCACGGAAGTAGAGAGTAGAATAATGGTTATCAGAGGCTGAGGACAATAGCCAAAGGAAGGTATAGGAGAAGCTGGTCAATAGGCACAAAGTTAGACATGAAAATAAGTCATGGTGTTCTATTACACAACGGGGTGACTATAGCTAATAATAACATATTATGTATTTCAAGATAGTAAAATAAAATAACTGAATGTTGATATGGTTTGGATCTGTGGCTTCACTGAAGGTCATGTTGAATTATAATCCCCAGTATTGCAAGTGGGGTTTGAGGGGAGGTGACTGGATCATGGGAGTGGATTTCTCATGATGGTTTAGCATCATCCCCTTGGTGCTGGTCTCAGGATAATGACTGAGTTCTTGTGAGATCTTGTTGTTTTGAAGTTTGTAGTATCCACACCCTCATGACCTATTGCTCCTGCTCTGGCCATATGATATGCCTGCTCCCTCTTTGCCTTCCACCACGATGGCAAATTTTCTGAGGACTGCTCAGAATCCAAACAGATTCCATTATCATGCTTCCTGTGCAACCTGCAGAACTGTGAGCCAATCAAACCGCTTATCTCTATAAATTACCAAGTATCAGATATTTATAGCAAAACAAAAATGGATTAATACAAATGTGATCACCACAAATAATAAATGTTTAAAGAGGTGAACATGTTAATTACCCTGGTTTGATTATTAAGCAACATATACATGTATTTAAAACTCACAACTGTACCCTATACATATGTACAATTATTACATGTCAATTATAAATAAAACTTTTTGAAATGATACAAACTACTATACTGTGTAAAATGTCTTAGAATGCATTTAATAAGGTGGTTTCTACCTTTATATACTCTTATTGTCTTAAATCTTTTGTGAAACAAAGAGAGAGATAAATTGATGATACATGAATAGAAAGATAGATTAATAAGTAGATACACAAATCATACAGACACATTATATATGCCTGTGCCTAAATAAATACATGAAACACCGAGTCTTTGAAATTATTACAAGCTTGAAGAATCTACAATTACATATATTGATTTTAAGAATGAAATTATAAGCCACGTTTCTGAGTTGTTAATCTATGGCAAACTCTTAGGAAATATTTCTCGTTCAGGAACCACCTCTTCTAACCTTTTCATTATTATAGAAAAAATGAGTTAATGTATACAAATAACTGTACAACCTATAAATCACTGAAATATGTATACATAGATTTATAAAATAAAATATCTATGTTTGAAGACATAATTTCTAAGCTTAAAAACAACCACTAAAATATTTATATATGATTATAGTGCCAATGCTGGATAGACATTGACAATATCTTAACATATTATATATATATATATATTTATATATATATGTGTGTGTGTGTGTGTATATATATGTATATATGGCTGATTTAGTTTGATGTATTTCTATTAATCCTCAAATTTTAGAACTGACTCTTAGTCTTAACATTGGATTTGTCATAGGTGAAATTCTAAGAAAGACTCCCAACAACCATTCCTTCAGTGTGTAGAATTTGTGAATAACAGGAGACAGTATTCTTATTACACGCTACATTACAAAGTACAAGTGATCCTTATGATAAAGACATTATCTAGGTTGGTTGAATCTCACCATTTGAGCCCTTTGGGAAACAAAGCTTTTCCTCAACTGATAGTGATTTAGGAAGGCTGAAAAAAGACTGATTTAATTATGAGGACTCCATGAACTATTTCAGGTTTGAGGATGTAGAGGGTGGTATTTGAGAAGGAATTTAGACAATTTCTAAGAGCAGAAAGCAGCTCATAGCTGACAGCAAATAAGAAAACAGAGATATCAGAACTATAGCCACAGGGAATTAAATTCTACCAGCTGAAATGTGCTTACACACTGAGTCTTTCTTAGAGTTTCCAGGTAAGACACAGTTCAAGGGACAATTTGATTTCAGTCTTGTGAGACCCTAAGCAGAGGACCTAGGTAAACTCACCTAAGCTTTTGAATTATAAAATTTTGAGATAAAATATAAGCATTATGTCACTCAATTTGTAATACTTTTCTATGTAGCAATAGAAGACTGGCACATGCTCATTATAAAAATATCATTGGCTCTCTAAGATATTAGTAGATCATACACATTTAATTAAGAATGGCAATGAGAGATTAATTCAAGAGATCATAATGCAGAAGGCAAGTATTGCTGGTTGCTCAGTCATGATTTAGATTTTAATGTATGCTGATAGAGTAAATGCATAGAGATTAATATTTTCATAAGCCACTACAGACTATAAAATGCTCAACAAAATATTGTAGGTTTAGAAATTATACTTTGCTTTAAATCATCACTTTTCAGGAAAACATCAGTAGATATTCTCATTAAGTCAGACAGTAAAATAATCATATCATAGAAATCTAAATTATAGAAGGCTCCCATCCCAGCTCCAGTGCCTTTAGAATTTATCCTTGTATAAGATCACTTAGAAACTTTGAATCAAACCACTAATATTTTTGTAGTTTACCTCTTATAGTAGCTGATATTTAACAAAATTATTTCTTAAGACAAAAATAGTTAAGATATTCTAAAAAGAGCTAAATAAGAGCCACATGTTTAAATGCCTCTCTGTATAGTACTAGTATTCATCTATTAATGGGATGAGATTGTGAGTTTAATAAAAATGTACTAACTCAGATATATCAACATGTTTGTAAGTTTAAAAAGCATCTAGCTTTGTTTAAAATATTTGATGTATAAGCAGACCATAAGTTTCAGATGAGAGAAAGACATATAAAGTTATGCAAATGATTTAACAAAAGTTACAGGAATTGAAAGGGAAATCAGGATTACAGCTGATCTTCACAGATAAATGTTTAGTCTTGCCTTTTTTCCATATCAGTAAGTTACAACTACATGAAAAAAAATTAAACAAGCATTTTATTGAAGTATAAAAATCAATTGATTACTTTTAATACTTGTAGCTAGATTTAGTCAACAATAATAAGTGAAAGGAAGTATTAAACTTAGAATTTTAGAGAGCATAGAACACAAGTGTCTCCTTTGGTTTTGCCCCTTTAACTCTGAGTGCTCTTGGCCTCTTTATGATGTCACCTTTCAACATCACTAGTTTGAACTTACAATACTCAAGTCCTGGCAAGTCATAGGTGGGGAAAATGTCTCTCTCACGATTGTAAGTCAAATTTTATGTTTTAAAATACTAAAATACTCATTAGCTTTACATTTAACTTCTTTAGTGTGAAGAGGTGTTGATTATATTATTATTGTGCCATCCATAAGCAAAGGATAATGTGTTTAGCAGAGGAAGTTTCTCAAGCAACATAATAGATATTTTTTGATTCAAGATATAGCTAGTCCATGCATTTCAGCAAAATAGATACCTGGCTTTAAATAAGTCTTTTTTGTTTGTTTTTTATTGTGAGTCTTACTTGATTTCTTATCACATTGTATTTTGGGTAATATAAAATAAAATAATTTATGATTTTCAGTCAGGGAACCACTTGGAAATTTCTGTGAGTAATTTTTGTGTATGTAATAGTGACTGCGGAGTATGACTGAATTTTAGAGGAGGGACATATCACAGTGGTAACCTTTGGTAAAAAGTGGGGCAACTCTATCCAAATATTTGAGAATGTGAATATTTCTCTAGCTGTTAGTTGTAAGTGCTGAAGTATAATAATGACAATTTAAAACACTGATTTTATATAAATTAACTAAAACCTTTCCTTTTTATTTTAATAGCCAAAAAGTAAACTTTGGAACATATGATAATTACATTCCAGGTAAGAAAGCATTCGATATTTATTTTAAAACATGTGTGATTAATTTTAGGGTATCATTGTCCATTCAAAGTGATAAAGCAAACACTGCCATGGAATCAACTTTCTATTTCCCAAGGAACCTTTCCTACAGGCACATTGAACACCTGTTACAGATATTTTGCTGTGTTTTGAATCCAAGGAATTTTAAGCAAGTATGTTCAGCAACATAAAGCTGGAAATAGTTACATGTTAGAACTCACACAATCAGATAATCTTACAGTTGAAAAGCAATGTAGAAATTAGATAAACAACTTCTTGTTTATGTTTGTTATATCTAATTTTAAGCTGGATATAATCTATCAGGAATGTTGATTATTCCTCTACAACATTCCTGATAGAGTATATCCAGCTTAACATTGGACCACAATTTCTTTACTAGGCAAGGCAAATGTATTTGATTTTGGAGGACTTCAAATATCAATTACTTTCCCTGCAGATATTGAGCTTAAATGTGATTTTTTTCTGTCCATTTTTTGCACTGTTCCTATTTTATTTAGAAGACTCATAGGAAAGGTCTATTATTTCCATACATTAATACTGCATGTATCTAAATACAATGATGAAACCTCTCATTGGTCTCATTGGTAACTGAAATATCTTTAATCATTTCTATTATACTTTCCAGCTTACGTCACCTTCCCAGGCACCATTCTGTAGATGTTTTGTCAATTTTCTTGATTAAATACATCACCGATAACAATGCCATTCTTGGATGTATAGCATTTAATCCTGTAGCTTGGAAAGTTATTATTAACTAAGGCAATCTGAAGCCTTAGCATTTAGATGAAATCATGTATTTTCTGAATATTTTATGTTGGCATTGTGTTAAGTACCGTGGGAGCTGCAAAAGTAGTTAACTTTCTGTTGTTAATAAAACTGTATGCTAACCAAAAGCCTAAAGCAAAAACCTGGATTGGAAGAGATAGAATTAAAAGGAAGCAGTAAAACTGAATCTTTCCATGTATGTTATAGTGATATTAATTTTGCAATGACTACTTTATATAGTTACCTGTAAAACTGGTCAAAATAGAAAAATCAAATTTTATTTTCTCATATTGATAACAGAAAATTGCAAACATTACCAAATAAATGAAGCCATAATTTGAATCACTTGTTCACTCATTTACATGCTATATATTGTACTTAATGCCATTTCAGCTCTGATGAAATTCTATTCATTTCAAAATGTGTGTTTTGTCTTTCATATTTTAGTCAGTGAATTAAGCAAAAAATCATGGAATCAGCAACACTTTGCCCTGTCATTTCCAAAACCACAACGGCCAGGAACGAAAAGAAGATCAAAACCTTCTCAAATACGGGACAATACAGTTCCTGTAAGTATTGGAAAGATAATATAATTATCAGTAATAAGTAATAACTTAGTAATAATTATGACCATAGGTAATTATAAGTATTAGTCTTAAGTAATCACTCATGAGTAGTAAGCTTATGAAATCATGTATAGTTTTATGTGTTATAGATCAAAGGTGACAAAGTTTCTGCAATGATGGCAATATTTATCTCTATAGTCCAGTGAGGCTATTAAATATTTGAAATGAGGCTAGTGTAACTGAGGAATTGAATTTTACATTTAAATTACATTGAATTAAAGCAAATTCAGACATGGCTATGCAATGCCATATTGAACAGCACAGTTATAAGTAATTCAAATTATACTACTTAAAAAATGTAGGTATGTTTTATTTGCATTTTACTGTATACAACTGCCCTTTATTTCACATTAACTATTTTTTCAGTGACCCCTCATTACAAAAAATGTTTCCAAGAAGTACAAAAATATGGAGATCCTAACGTTAGAGTTAGTATGGACATTCGGAAAATGTTCTTCAGCTAGAGAAACCCCCTCATTTGAGTCATGGGATTACATTATACCTTTAATACTTCCTCAGTTCTGTAATACAGAATTCAGGATTCGGAGGATTGGAAAATAAATACTTCCCAGTGTTTCTGGAGTCAACATGGGATACGCATATTTTCAAAGGAAAGTTTTCACAAAATAAATGTATCATTAACTTGTTTACTTTTAAAAATGTATCCCATTAGTAGGGAACAAAGTTCTTTTTCTTGTTTTCTTTGGTGGATTTATTTTTCCATTGTTTGTTAATATTTGTACCAATATTCGCTATTTTTGTCATTTAGTTTTGTACATGTTTAATTAGAAGTTGAAAACAAAATGCACAATCTCAAATTAACATTCCCTGTTACAGATTTCATTATTTCGGTTACCAATCTGATGATACTCAATTTGTATCTCACCAAGCAATAGGAGTTTCAGGCTTTTATCTTTAACTATGAGTAGAATTCTAAATTCCAGAGACTCTGAAAATAAAAATAGACTAAGATGTGCTTCAGCCTGAAACTATTAGATATTAGAGAATAGTTTCTGAGTTACCTAAAAATAGAAGGTGGACAAGATATTCCAAGACTTCTCAAGAACATAGAGTTCTATTTTTTTAAAAAAGCCTCCTATGATTGTGAAGAGAGGTTCTGATATACCAGGAGTCAATGGAGGTCTCCACCAATTTGAACCTAAAATCCTGAGGGAACTATGAGGGTCCTATGAACTGAAAGTAAGCTTCAAATAAGGCATGATTATTCACTAGTTTAAAAAAGAGGATGAAAATTTAAAAAACAAAACCAAAATAAATGATGAAATCTGTAACTTCCCCACTTTTTAACAAAAGCTAAAATCTCTTTATGGTTAAAGTTAAAATATATTTGGGATATACTAATAAAAAACTGTAAAATTCACCCACAAGTTGTTCATCATTATTGTAACCAATCTTTCAGATAATCGATGAAGAAAAATTAAGAGGAGGTCATAGAGGACCATTATGGATGTACCGTTCTTTAATGACAATTTCCGAGAGACCATCTGTTTATTTAGCTGCCAGGAGGCAGCCTCTCAAACCAACTCGTACTGCCAAGGCGGATTCTAAAGCAGCAGGTGGAGAGAACTTACTGTTTTTATGTTATCTCTGTAATTTTCTGATTAGGTTTCTATTATAATTTTATCAGGTTTGGATTTTCTCATTTTAAGAAATGTTTGAATATTTATCCCCAGAAATTGGTAAGAAAGGTGAAGACAAGACAACAGAGAAGGACACAACAGGCTCCGAATCAGAATTAAAACAAGGGAAAAAAGATTTAAAGAAAGGCAAGGATGTAGATAAAGGAAAAGATGAAAAGCTAGATGCAAAGAAAGATAGCAAAAAAGGTGAAAAAGATGCAAAGAAGGGAAAAGACTCAGCTGCAGAATCTGAAGATGAAAAAGGAGGTGCAAAGAAAGATAGCAAAAAAGGTAAAAAGGATGCAAAAATGGGCAAAGGCTCAGCCACAGAATCTGAAGATGAAAAAGGAGGTACCAAGAAAGATGCCAAAAAAGATTCAAAGAAGGGCAAGGATTCAACCACAGAATCAGAATCTGTAAAAGCAGATGGAAAGAAGGATGACGATGGGAAAAAAGATGCAAAGAAAGGTGATGAACTCAAGGATGCCAAGAAAAATGCCAAGAAAAATGCAAAGGAGAATAAAAAGGATAAGAAAGATAAGAAGAAGCCCAGTAGTACAGACAGTGACTCGAAGGATGATGCCAAGAAAGAGTCTAAGAAGGATGCCAAGAAAGATGCAAAGAAAGATTCTGACAAAGAATCTTCTGATTCAAAGAAGGATGAAAAGAAAGGTGCAAAGGATGCAAAGAAGGATGCAAAGAAGGATGAAAAGAAGGATGAAAAGAAGAAGGGCAAGTAGGCCTTAAATAAGAATTCAAACTGAAAGAATAATTCAAAAGCATATTTGATGAAACAATAGTGGTAATCTGCAACTGAATTTGTGAGTAAAAAAGAGGTTTCAAAGAATTAAATAATTTTTAAAAGGGGGCAAAGAAGGATACAAAGGAGAACTCGGAAGAAATTTATAAAAATATAAGAAAGGTTAAAAAAATTAAGGGGGGATCCATTGAAAGACTTGAAGAATACATATGCTTAAATTTGGGGATAGGAAGGATTCAATGAATGATCTCTAGAAAGATTTAAAGAAGAATATTCAAATAAGGATGTAGAAGATAAGGACACTAAATCCATGGAGACACACACACACACGCGCGCGCGCACACACACACACACACACACACACGTACGTTTAATAAAGGCTTAAAAAACCCAAGGAGGGAGATTGTGTCTATAGATTTATAATAATCTCAAACTGCATCCACAAATTTAAAGAAAGAAATATAGGAGCCATGGATTGAAGTTAAATACCTTTAAGAAAATCTGCTTTCAAGTAAATATAGCATCCTTCTGGGGGGCGGGAAGGGGGGGGAAGAAGTAAAAGAAAAAAGTACTTCCTTATGAGCCAACATCTTTCTTTCTGAAGTTCAAACAACCACAACCATGTTTATGGTTGTTGGATGTCCCACCTCCAAGCCAAAAGAAGCAAAAACTAACTTGGTAAGTTAGTTTTGTTTTATTTTAAGCCAGATTGAATTAATGTTTTTCTTTTTTTGTGGGCGCACAGTAGATGTAACAATAATTAAAACAAATTATAGTTAGATAGAAGGAATAAGTTCAAAAGATCTACTGTATAGCATGGTGACTATAGTTAATGGCAACATAATGTATTGCAGAAAAATGCAAAGAGAATGAACATTGTATTATCGCATAAATGATAACCATGTGAGATGATGCTTATGTCAATTAGCAAGATTTCAGCATTCCACGGTGTATACATACTTCATAACATCATATTGTTCATGATAAAATAAATTTGAAATACACATTATTGAACTGATGTAGAAGTTTAAATTGACACTGTTCTTATATTATCTCTGTAATTTTATGATTATGTTTCTTTTAGAATTCTATCAAGTTTGGACTCTCTCATTTTAAGAACTATTTGAAGAACATGGAGAGACAACCAAGTAAATGAAGCTTTAGAAAGTGCCCTTGAAAAGGTTAAGGAAGTCTCTCATGAGGGAGAGGATACTAGCCTATAATAGCTGATATTATTACCAATTAATCACCCAAAGTTTTAAAATAGAAAGTAGCCAATTTATTTTGATTTAAAGAAGGACAAAAATCAAAATTGTTTAAATGATCAACAAGAACAAATTTAAATGAGGCATATGAAAGAGCTGCTTGATAAACAGCTAAATACATCACAAAACTAAATAAACCAGAATTTAACAGAGTGTAACAAAGGATATATACATAATATTTATTTAGGTGTGAAAACAATTAACTTCATAGCTTTAAAACTATATTAAACTCTTTTGTGACCCATACATCCTATTGATTTGAGGAAAAATAAAAAGCAATATTAAGCAAAATGCAATATCCTTGAACTTCCCAATTAGTGGCAATTCATTTATTTCTGATTTACCATTTTCTCAAATAGACTCAATGTTGTTGCAGAACTTGCTAAATGATTTTCTCTCCCCTTTATTTTTCCTGACATAAACTTTGGACACAACAAAAATCTTCTCCTAGACATTAAAGGAAGGGTCTCCTATTCTGTATATTCTCAAGAGCTAGCTTCCAAGGAACAGTAAGGAATAATTGTTTTGCTTTAACCTTAAACGTTGGGTCCTTTCTCTCCTGTATCAACTACTAAAAGTCAGTGGTTATTATAACTCATGATCTGCCAGGTGATCCGACCTTGTTAGTCAGGATGAGCAATAATGGCAGACAGAGTCAAATCCTGGCCCTTTGTTCTCTTCCATTCCTTCTAGGAACCTGCTCATCATGTTCCTCTACTGATAGTGAAATATTGTGTTCAGATTGTTATACTTTTCTGTAAATGTTAGCATCTTGCTAAGGATTGAGGAAATCATTTCAAATCCTCTTTTTCCTCTGTAAAAAAGGCCCTTAAGATTATTTTAACCAATAGGATTCAAAAATCAGGTTTTAGATTGAAATTTAATGTACAATGAAAAATTGAGCTTCTACCTTTACTCTCCTACTTAAGTAGGCACACCATCACATGTAGTTAAATCTAATAGCAGTGTCCTTTCATCCTAGTACCTCTTTGTTTTCATCTGTATTGTTATCTCAGTTATTCCAATAAAAAATAAAAATTTAAAAAATGGCTTTACATACCATTCTTATGCTGTCGAATCTTATATTTAAACCTAGTATTTACTTATTTACTCAGCTCCATATTCCCATATCCAAACACTTAATTAAGGCATCTAGTTGACTATTGTCCAGGTATCTTAAAATTAACAAGTCCCAAAAAGAACTGTTGACATCCCTCCACCAAGGCCTCTTTCTCCCCAAGTTCTTCCCAACCCATTAAATGACATTGGTATCCAGTCTGTAGCCTAATCCACAATCAGGGGGTCATCCCTAATTACTCTTTTTTTTTTTCACCCTTCCTACCAGTAGTAAGTCCCATCCTGTCTACCTACACAATACTTGAATTGGTATAATTCATTACATTTCTACCACTTCTGCCCACTAGAAGTCCAGTCAACCATTATCTCTCACTTAAAAACTCCAAAGCCCTCTAAGTGCAGGAGAAGTCCCTTCTTCATTTCTCTCCACAGCACCATAACCCATTCTCCATACAGAAACCATCATGTTTCTCCCTTGGTCAAAGCTTTCTAGTGTATGGATACCACACTTAGCATTAACGTTTCTTTTGCTCTGGCTTATAAATCCTTTAATGATCCATCTGCTGACTACTTCTCTGCCCTCATGTGGTGACACTATTTCTTTCGTCTACCAGGCACTTGTCACATTGGATTTTTAAAAACATTTTACCACAGGTAACCTTGCAATATTAAGATTTTACACTTGTTTCTTCTCCCTAGAATGCGATTCTCCTAGAACATCAGTGTTGATGCCTTCAAAATATTCTTTCTCAACTTACATTTTACCTTTCCAGATATTTTTAAAAGACTGATTTCTTTTTTGACATAGTGTCTCTCTGTGTTGCCCAGACTGAGGTGCACTGGTGTGATCATGGCTCACTGCAGCCTCAACCTCCCCAGGCTCAGGTGATTCTCACATTCAGCTTCCCTAGTAGCTGGGAATACAAGAGCTGTTCATCACATCCAGCCAATTTTTGTATTTTGTAGAGATGGGATTTTGCCGTAGGTTTTTGCCCAGGCTGATCTCGATCTCCTGGGCTCAAGCAATTCATCCCCCTCTGCCTAGCTAAGTGCTTGGATTACAGGAGTGGTACTGTCAAAGCCTAAGTGTTAATAATCACATCATGGAGAATGGGGTAACCATCACTTCAAGCATTTATCCTTTGTGTTAAAAACAATTCAAATATACTCTTACAGTTATTTTTAGATACACAATTAAGTTATCGACTATGGTCATTCTATGGTTGTGCTATCAAAGAGTAGGTCTTATTCATTTTTTTCTAACTTTTGCACATTAACTATCCTTTCCTCTCCTCCAATTCCCCACTTCCCTTTCCATCCTTCGACTCTCTACCTCCATGAGTTTAATTGTTTTAATTTTTAGATACAACAAATAAGAGAGAACATGCAATGCTTGCCTTTCTGGGCCTGGCTTATTTCACTTCATAATAGTTCTTTTTGAGGCCTGCTTTAGGTATTTAGGGTACTTTGTGATTTCGTATCAATTTTAGAGTTGTATTTCATTTCTATAAAGAATACCCAAAGTTTTTGATAGGGATTGTGTTAAATCTGTAGATTTCAATAATATCACTTGTTTCATCCATGAATACAGGATGTCTTTTCATTTATTTGTATCTTCAATAATTTTTTCATCAATCTTTTATATATTTCAGTGTACAACATAAATACATCCTTGGTTAAATTTACATCAAAATATTTTATTCTTGTTGATGTTGTTGTAAATGAGATTTATTAAATTCTTATTTTATAAAATTAGATAGTTTGTAATATTTGGATATTTATTAATTTTGCAAATGAGATTTATTAATTTCTTAATTTTTAAAATTAGTTTGTAATGTTTGTGAATGCAACTGATTATTGCATGCTGATTTTCTGTCCTGCAAATTTACTGAATTTATATATTAGTCCTGTCAGGTTTTTGTTGTTGTTATTGACTATGTTGTTTTTAAGATATAAGATAAAGCCATCAGCAAACAGAGATGATTTTACTTATTACTTTCTAAATTGGATGGCTTTATTCATTTATTTAGCTGGCCTAATTGTTCTGGATTGGACTTTTGGTCCAACATTGAATGGGGGTTGGGGTGAGATAGGGCATTCTTGCTTTGTTGTTGATTTTAGAAGACAATCTTTCAGCTGAGTATGATGTTAACTGTAGGCTCTTCATATATGGCCTTCATAGTATTAAGGTAAATTCCATCTATATCTAGTTTGTTGAGTTTTTTCCATAAGAGGTTGATGAATTTTGTCAAAAGCCTTATGCTTTTTTTCTACATCTGTTGAGATGATCATATGGTTTATATCCTTTATTCTATTATTGTGGTATATCACATTTAGTGATTGTTGTACACTTAACCATACTTGTACCCTAGGAATAAAACTCACCTCATCATTTGTGTATAATCCTTTCAAAGTGCTATTGAATTTGCTTTGCTTATTTCAGTTCACATAATAATTTCTAGTTCTATCCACGTTGTTACAAATGATAGGATCACATTCCTTTTATGGCTAAATAGTACTTCATTATGTATGAATACCACATTTTCTTATATCCATTTATCTGCTGACAGACACTTAGGTTCCTTCCAAATCTTGACTATTGTGAACAGTACTATAATAAAAATGAGAATGTGGATATCTTTTTGATGTACAGACTTTCTTTTGGTGGGTATACCCAACAGTGGGATTTGTGGATGATATGGTAGCTCAATCTGTAGTTTTTTGAGAAACCTTCAAATTGCTCTTCATAGTGGTTGTACTAAATTACAAGTGCACAGGGTTGCCTTTTCTCCACTTCCTCACCAACATTTGTTATTCCCTGTCTATTGGTCTCTATTCAAGTGATGTCAGCATGCTCTTAGCTCTATATCACTAGTATTCCACAGTGTACTGACTGGAGATCTTATCCAGAGTATATAAAGAAAATGGGGAAATAAAAGGTGCAGAATTAGAAAAGAAGAAATATAAGCTTAAGTATGCATCAATAATACTAGTGCATGCTTAGAAATCTTTAAATAATCTACACATTATTTATTAACTTGGTTCTTAATAAAATGTAAATTAATTTAAATCATTGAATATAAGGTCAATGTATGTGTGTGTGTGTGTGTATATATATATACACACATATATATGTGTGTATATATATATATATATATATACACACACACACATATATGGCAAAAATAGAAGACACAATTTAAAATCTATATGATTTTAAGTGGTATTAAAAATATCAAATACCTAGGAATGAATATAATGTTATATAAAATTTCTACAATAAAAACCACAAAATAATACTTAAATTAATTAAAGACCAAAATAAGTAAATAAATATGCCACACATATGTATTAGATAATTTAATATTTTAAAGATGTAAATTCTGTAAGGCTATATCTAAAGGCTCAACTTGGGAAGTAAAAGTGGTATATGCCCTGATAGAGTTTGCATCCAGAAAGTAGAAGGAGATGATGATTATAAAGAGGTATGTGGGTGCTGACAAGATAACATTATGAGGTTCCTTTAGGTTTCATGCATACATATATTTTAAATCTTTTAATGAAGAATAAATAAAAGGGAAAGTATAAAATATGCTTGAATGAGTAGATTCACATATCTAACAATATTGATTAATATTGAATTTAAATGGAATTTTAAAGTTTAAAGTCAGCGATTTTCAGAGTGAATAAAAACAAAACTTCCTTTACTTTTATTAAATAAGACACAAGTATGAAATTATAATTACATAGGAAAGTTGAGACTACAGGATATAAAACATATAACCATCAAATCTAAAGAATGGAATAGCCATACTATTATCAGATACAGTACAGTTCAAGTTAAAAGTATTTGTTATAAAGATCATAATGATAAAATGAACAGTTCTTCAGAAAGTCAGAGATTATAAACAAGTGAGCGTCTAATTGTTCCAGCTGCTATTTACATGAACAGAATAAAGACCCAAAAAATGACAAAATGTTTAGCCTCTATTAAACTATATCTTTTGTAGAGGATAATATATTTATTTCTAGTAACTGATATGTAGAGAAGAAAAAAAAGGAAAAAATGACAAGTTCTATTCAAATGATAGTTAACAAATATTTATATGAGATGTATATTGAACCTGCTCCAACAATTAGAGTGTACACATTTTGAAGCTCACATGATTTGAAAATCTATCAGGTTACAAACACAGTCCAAAAAAATGCAACATGTCTTATGTGACAAGTTCACTTTAATTTTATTAAAGATTTATAAGTTCAATCATATGGTAACTATTTTTAGATTCTTGAGAAAACTCCACATAGTTTTCAATAATAGCCGTACTAATTTATTTTCCCATCAACAGTACACAGATATTCCCTTTTCTCTACATCTTTGCCACCACTTAACTTTTATCTTTTTAATAATAGCCATTCTTAAAGGAGTGAGATGATATCTCAAAGTTCTAATTTGCATTAAAATTCCAATGATTAATGACACTGAACTTTTTTTTTTCATTTATCTGTTGCCATTTGTATACTTCTTTAGAGTAATATCTATGTAAGTCTTGTCCTTTTTCAATTGGGTTATATATTTTGCTTGTATTGCATTGTTCAAGATCCTTATTTATTTTGGATATTAACCCTTTATATGATGTAGTGCTTGGAAATATTTTTCCAAATCCATAGGTTGTTTCTTCACTCTGCTGTTTCCTCTCTGTGCATAGCTTTTTAGGTTGACATAATAATATTTGTCTACTTTTGCTTTGGTTGCCTGAGATTTTGGAGTCAAATCCAAAACATCACAGGCCAGACTAATGTCACTTAATTTCCCCTTTGTTTTCTTCTAATGGTTTTACAGGTTGTGTTCTAGATTTAAGTCTTTAATTCATTTTGAATTGATTTTGTATTGAATATGGTGTGAGATAAGCATCCAATTTTATTCTTCTTCATGTGGGTATCTAGTTTTACTAACACATTGTATTCAAAAATTACCTTTTTCTCATGGTGTGTTATTGGCACCTTTATCAGAAATCAATTGGCTACAAATACCTGGGTTAGATTCTGGGCTCTCTGTTCTGTTCTATTGGTTGATGTGTCTATCTTTGTGCTGGTAACATACTGCTTTAATTCCTATACCTTCTGATAGAATTTAAAATTAGGTAGTAGATAGTTTGATGCCACTAGCTTTTTTTTTTTTTTTTTTGCTTAAGATTGTCTTGCTGTTAGACATGTTTGTGATTCCTTACTGTATTATACATTAATTATACATTAATTACACACACACACACACACACACACACACACACGTATATAAGAGACCAGTATGCCAGAGATAACTGTACTTCCATGTTCATTTCAGCATTATTCACAATAGTCACATTATGGAAGCAACAAAAATGCCCATCAATGGATAAAGTGTATATATATATATATATATATATATATATATATATATATATAACATTTTCTTTATCCATATATATTTATAAAATAGAATACTATTCAGCCTTCTAAAAAGAAGGAAATTCTATCATTTTCAACAACATAGATGAAACTAGAGGACATTAGGTTAACGGAAGTAAACCAGATATAGAAAGACAAATACTGCATTATTTCACTTGTATGTGGATTCTAAACCAATTGCACTAATTGAAGCAGAAGGCAGAATGGTTGTTAAAAGAAGATGGGGAGTGGGGGAGTGGGGAGAATGAAGAATTGGTACAGGGTTTCAGCTGGACAGGAGGAACAAGTTTTGTGAGATCTATTGCACAGCACAGTAATATAGTTAACAACTGTGTATTATATATTTCTAATTGCTAAAAGAGTAATTTCAAATGTTCTTACCATAAAAAATGACATATTAGAGGTGACAGGTATTTTAATTAGTCTGGTAAAATAATGTTATCTACATATATCATAACTTCTATTTGTACCCCATAAATATATACAATTATAATTTGTCAATATGCACTTAAAAAACAAAATTTAAAAATATGTGTGTTTATATGTGTATGTGTGTGCAATCAAGTCTGTTATTTATTGTTCTTTCTTTAGAATTTTCATGACTTTTTGCAGATATCTATTAATTATTTACCAGTCTTAGATATCTTATGACAAAGCCCTTGATTTACAAATATATATTTTATGGTTTTGGTCTATGTTGTAGACCCCATGACTTTCATTACATATGTAATTATTTACAATGTACAATAATTATTGAAATACAATGGATTTTGACTTAAATGCCTTGAATTCCCAAGTCCTAAAATCAGCAATTTTATTTTCTTTTTCTCTAAATGAAAATGATGTTTATATTAAATGAACACGCTATTAGAGAAGAGTAGGAAGTAGATACATTGCTTAGGAACAGTGAACTAACAGTTAATACTCCAGAAACATCAAGTTCTAATTTTAGACATATAAGTGTATTGTTCAAAGTGTAGAAGTGTACATTTTTCTTCTATTACCACTGGCTATGAGATTAGCACCAGCCATAAACATTAATTACAACTTCACACTGCTCTATCATGTAGAGAATGTTGTAGGAAAAGAAGATACTAAACAGTATAGAGATGATTAAGACCATGAGCTTGGGAAACCAAAGGAAGAATGATACACAAAGAAAGCAAATATATGAAGGAACATACTGGAAGCACAACAGAACCTTAGCTATGAAGACTCTTCAAGGTTTTGTTATTCAAGGTCTATGGTATGTACTGAATTTGAATTTTAGTAATGATTCATAAGAAAATGGTATATGTGAGCTCATCACAGCTCTTAGGTGATTCTTGTTTGCTGGGCATTTAAATTTCACCAAAACATTTTATTTGTAGACTATGAATTAATTTTTCCAAAGGTTTAAAGGTCTTTAAATAATAATCACTTCAGTTTTGTAGATTGAGAAATGTGACAATATTGGTACTACAAAATCAATTTAACATAGCACACATATTAGCTTGAAATAATATGACAGACTTTGTACTATAATTGTAATTAATTTGTATAACTATTTATAGTAGAAAATATTCACATTATTTCTCCCATAAATATTTTTAGGTACATACTGAGAGACTGGAAGTAGCAGAGATATTAGTGATTCTAGATTTCATTAGAAAATCTTAGAATTTATCTCTCACAAATAAAAGAAGAAAAATTCTTCTATTTTTAGCCACTCTTGAAATATAAATATAATATTACCAAAAAGAAAATAAATGGATACATTCTCTTTATTCACTCAACCTCTAGTTAAACTTTGTAGTTTTCACTGGGACTTATATCACACAGAGGAAAAATATAAATTTTTGGCACTAATTATTCTATATTTTAATATTCCTATTTCTCATATTATTATACTATACCCTATGTACTAAATTACCAAGGGACTATGGTTGGTGATAAAATATTTTTAAGATACATTCAATTTTGAACTTAATATTAATCATTAAAAGTCTAATTACATAAGAAAAACAACACCATTACACATTTTGAAACTGAATAAACACGTCAGTTAAAAAAAAAACTATGTACTTGTATTAACTGAATATTTAATAAGAATTTAAGAGATCTGTTTTTATATCTGTGTTTCTAATTCCATATTAAACACATCAATAAAGCAAAATATACAAATAAAAAAAGTTAAAGATATATGTAAAATAAATATCACTAATTGATGTCTACTTATTCCAACTTATTTTCCTGAAAAATCAGTACCATTAATCTTAAAATAATAAGAATTAGTGAAAAGGGGCACTAAAGTTGTAAGTCATATACGAAATGAATTGTGTACCAAGTGGGAAGTCTCATACCAAATGAGAGAAATGCTTTATAATCAAGAAAAGGCTTTTAAAAGCAGAAAAATGCAAACTTACTGCACAGTTATAATCATATTCAAGTTATCTCTCAAATGCTTAATCTACAAAATCTTTAACAGCAGCAGCAAAAATAACTAATATTTATTTAGTACCATTTGCTAAACACTTTCCTAGTATTATCACTTAATCTTCACAACAATTCTAATATATCTCCATTTAAGTGAAGCTTAGAAAGGTTAAATAACAATAAATTTGCACAGATAGCACAAAACCAGAATTTGAGTCTGAATGAACCTTGCATGATACCAATATTTAGAAGATGGTTATATAGTGTAATTATTTGTGGATTTGGGGAATTTTTCTTTAACACCACAGGCTCAGTTTCTTCATATCCTATGTATCTTAATTTGCAAAAATGTATAGTTATGTTAAAACTACATAAAACTATATTATCTATGTAAAAATCCTAATACAGAATTTCTTAAGAAGGCAGTTGTTCTACTCACAATTGCTCACCATCAGCCTCCAAGAAACCTCTTCTGCTACTACTATTCCGACTCTCTATACCCTTTGTGTCTGCTCAGTAAACATTGCACATAGCTTAGTAATTTACATGAGTTGTATTTGCAGGAATGTGCTGTATTGAACAAATACAGGAATTAAAAGTACGTATTAGAAACCCTGATCAACCATTATGTAATAATAAAAAGGGACTGAGAAGCCGAATATAAAACATTACAGTCAAAGAAGAATGGAAGAATACCAGTGTACACCTAAGAATATTGATTCCAGAAAATATTAGAAAAAATAATGACTGGATATAGACTATCTACTAATGATTACTAATGTTCTCTAAGCCCTCCAACATAAGGATTTCCTTGGATATACATGTATGGAGTGACAGTTAACACTGAAACGGTCCCTACATTCAGATACACACAGACAAATAAATGGCAGGGTTTTTATTATTTTATTCATTATTTTTCACCAAGAGGACAATATGCATTGTTCTGCATTCTTTTCTTTTGTGAATTTGTAAGTTGAGGATTTTTTTCTTTGGCTTGCTTAACTTTTAATATAACTTTAAAATGTAGGTTTTTCAAGTATTATGGAACATGAAATAGTTATATTTCATAAAAAATGTGTCACATGTAACATTGTCACATAGCTTTGATGGCTAAGTAACTTATTGAATTTTGGTATTTCAGGTTGAAGAATTTAAGCTATTTCTATAGAAAAGGTGGTAGTCATTCTGTAATGGTACTTGAAACCTGATGAAACTACATGAGTGATAAAAAAGGGGTGTAAGTGTAGCTAACCGATTTTGAAAAATGGGGCAGGGAGGGATGGCTAAGAGGATAAGACACCATTAATACAATTTCAAAAGGGCTCAATTTTGCAAGAGATGGCAAAATCCAAAATCACTGCTCTGTGGGTTTATACAGTAATGTTTTCTAAACTTTATTTATGAAGTAAACAGAAAAGTTTGCCTGTAGAGAAAAAGATATTAATCTAAGTTTCATAAACATCACAAACTTATATGCAAGTTTTATAGCTATTTGCATTATTTTAACACAAAATTTGACCTCTTTAAAAAACGAGAGTCCAGGAAAAATATGAAAGGAATTTTGAAAATCACATTATTCCACTTCTCCTCTAAACATATGTCTTTGTCAAATCACGAAGAAATAATTTACTAACACTGAGATCATTCTCCTTAAAAGTGAAAGGGGGAAGGTAGCACATTTTCTTGTTCTTGTCAGTTTGTTTGTTTGTAGACAGAGTCTCCCTCTGTTGTCCTGACCAGAGTGCAGTGGGTGTGATCTCAGACTCACTGCAACCTCCACCTCTGGGTTCAAGTGATTCTCCTGCCACACCCTCTCTAGTAGCTGGGATTATAGGTGTGCCCACCACATCCAGCTAATTTGTTTTTTAGTTTTGTTTTGTTTTTAGTAGAGACAGGGTTTCACCATTTTGGCAAGGCTGGTCTCAAACCTCTGGCCTCAAGTGATTCACCTATCTCTGCCTCCCAAATTGTTTGGATTATAGGCTTGAGCCTCCGAGCCCTGCCAGTAATGCTTAAAGATAAATCATTTCTAAAAAGATTACTAGTAATGCAGCAAATATACACAACCCCTGGTCTTCTTTCAGTCATTTAGTATTTTTTTATTATATTTTAAGTTCTGGGGTACATGTGCAGATTGTGCAGGATTGTTACATAGGTATACACATGCCATGGTGGTTTGCTGCATCTATCCCCCTGTCACCTACATTAGGTATTTCTCCAAATTTTATCCCTCACCAATCCCTTCTCCCCCTACTATCCCCCCACTATCCCCCTAACCCCCCAACAGGCCTGTGATAGTCCCCTCCCTGTGTTCATGTGTTCTCATTGTTCAACACCCACTTATAAGTGAGAACATACGGTGTTTGGTTTTCTGTTCTTGTGTCAGTTTGCTGAGAATGGTTTCCAGATTCTTCCATATCCCTGCAATGGACATGAACCCATCCTTTTTTATGGCTGCATAGTATTCCATGGTGTATATGTGCCACATTTTCTTTATCCAGTCTATCATTGATGCGCATTTGGGTTGGTTCCAAGTCTTTGCTATTGTAAACAGTGCCATAATGAACATACATGTGCATGTGTCTTTATAGTAGAATGATTTATAATCCTTTGGGTATATACCCGGTAATGGGATTGCTGGGTCAAATGATAGTTCTATTTCTAGATCCTTGAGGAATCACCACACAGTCATCCACAATGGTTGAACTAATTTACACTCCCACCACCAGTGTAAAAGTGTTCCTATTTCTCCATATCGTCTCCATCATCTGTTGTGTCCTGATTTTTTAATGATCGCCATTCTAACTGGCATGAGATGGTATCTCACTGTGGTTTTGATTTGCATTTCTCTAATTATCAGTGATGATGAGCATTTTTTCATGTTTGTTGGCTGCATAAATGTCTTCTTTTGAAAAGTGTCTGTTCATATCTTTTGCCCACTTTTTGATGGGTTTGTTTTTTTTCTTTAAGTTTGTTTCTCTGTAGATTCTGGATATTAGCCCTTTGTCAGATTGCAAAATTTTTTTCCCATTCATGATTGTTTCCTCTGCTGTGCAGAAGCTCTTAAGTTTAATTAGATCTCATTTGTCTATTTTGGCTTTTGTTGCCATTGCTTTTGGTGTTTTGGTCATGAAGTCCTTGTCTATGCCTATGTCCTGAACGATATTGCCTAGGTTTTCTTCTAGGATTTTTAGGTTATTAGGTCTTATGTTTAAATATTTAATCCATCTGGAGTTAATTTTTGTATAAGGTGTAAGGAAGGGGTCCAGTTTCAGCTTTCTATAGATGGCTAGCCAGTTTTCCCAACACCATTTATTAAACAGGGAATCCTTTCCCCATTGCTTGTTTGTCAAAGATCAGATGTTTGTAGATGTGTGGCATTACTTCTGAGGTCTCTGTTCTGTTCCATTGGTCTATATCGCTGTTTTGGTACCAGTACCATGCTATTTTGATTACTGTAGCCTTGTAGTATAGTTTGAAGTCAGGTAGCATGATGTCTCCAGCTTTGTTTTTTGCTTAGGATTGTCTTGGCTATGTGGACTCTTTTTTGGTTTCATATGAGGTGTATGGTGGTTTTTTCCACTTCTGTTAAAAAGGTCAATGGTAGCTTGACGGGAATAGCATTGACTCTATAAATTACTTTGGGCAGTATGGCCATTTTCACAACATTGATTATGTATTTTTGTATAATGCTTTTTCAATTCTATGTTTTTAATCATTAGACCACGCCTCATTAGTAAGTATAACAGATGAAAGAATTCTGGTGTTTTGGACATATTGGATATGGTCTCTGAAGATACCCAATAATTTTTAAGGGAGTATAGTTTCATTTTAAGCATTGTATATAGTTTATGATACTTTTTATAGTTTTCCTTTTTTAAATGATTCACATTTTCTTTTTTAAATGATTCTTCTCTCAGCCTAATCTGAGCCCTAATCCATGATAAAATAAAGTTGCTTGTGTAAATAAAAATATGAATAAAATATTGTGAAAAGTATCAGGTGATAATAGCTAAAGAATGACTGAGTTTTCTTATTTGGCAAAAATATAAACAGAAATCTACTCCCTATGGTAAATATGTTCAATAATCAACTTTATAGTTGTTAATAAGTTATTATACTTGTTAATTTTTTATAGTTTCTCAGTTATTAGATGCAAAACAAAATAGCTGCCATAGTCATCACATTTGCAGTTTTATGGTTGGCAAAATAAAAGATTTTCAGGGTATGTACAGAGAGGATATGTGAGTAACAGATCAGCGAATGGTTCAGTTTCGCATTAGGGTAAAAAAGTTAAATGTATAAAATTCCATAAACTCTGAAAATGTATTTCTGTTGACTGGGAAAAAAAGGTAAGCATATGATTTTACTGATATCAAGATTAAGAACCACACAATACATTTAAAAAACTAACGATATATGTAAAATAAGACTCCTTGAGACAATTTTAACATAAATCACCTTTAAAGTACTTCTCTTGAGTGTTCCTTTGAATCCCTACTTGACCATCACTCCTCCTCTCAGAGTAGCTCATCTTCATCTACGACTAATTTTGCCTTTTAGAAAATGTCTTTCTTACATCTGCTGCTAAACCGTGCCTATGTATCTTCTAACTTTCTAGTTTATTTTGTCCCTGAAATAATAATATATATTCCACTATTCCATTCTAAATACTTCTGTAACCAGATAAGATGGAAAGATGGAGATTAATCTCAACTGCTGATTCTCAGTGAAGATCACATCTGGAACTTATATATATGCATAATTATATTTATACATACATACATATTTCTGTATATTTATCAATTATCTATCTATATATTTAAATTGATAATTGATATGAATATTTTACCTTTTAGAAAATATCTTTTAGAATTTTTGCCTTTTAGAAAATGTCTTTCTTTCAAAGATATCTTCTAAAAGGCGATATTTTCTAAAAGGCAAAATTTTCTAGAAGATACTGAGCCTATGTATCTTCTAACCTTCTAGTTTCATTTCTTGTTTTGTCCCCCAGATATCAATATCTATTCCATTATTCCACTCTAAATACTTTTGTAACCAGATAAAATGCAAAAACAGAAACTAATCTCAACTGCTGATTCCCAGTAAAGCTCAGATCTGGAAATTATATATATACATAATTACATACATATGTAATTACATATATATGTATGTATGTGTTTACAAGTGTCAATTATCTATTTGGATTTAGACAGATAATTGATAATTCATAGTATTATAATATGTAGATATATAATTAATATTTTCTATCTCTACATACACACATATATATCTCAGACATAGATATAGAATTTTTCCATCTGGTATATTTGCCAATTAGTTATTGTTTAATAGTTAAAAACAGACCTGCTGGAGAATAATGTACATCAGACATAGATACACAACTGGGAACAACTTAAATAAAAGCTGATAAATTATTGGGTAAACAGAGTGGCTTAAATAAGATTCAGGGAAAGCAGCAGTCGCTGGCCACAGAGGTTCGGCACAATGGTCAAGGAATAGGCTGTGGGACGGCTTTTTTCTCTAGCACGTTGCCATGGAAGATCTATGCCTGCTGCTCTTTCTGGACAGAAAAATAAGATAGGATTTAAATAAATTTGAATTTTAATAGACATTCTATGTATATGTGCGTGCACACCTGTTTGTGTGCAGAAGCCAGTTATCCCATCATTGTTCTATTTTCTGCAATTTACTACTTCTAAGGCATTTTATATTCTAGTATAGGATTTTTTTGTGAGGGGGCCACTATTTTTTAATCTCTATTAGTTCCCTTTTAATTTCAGGTGGTTGTCACCATTGTTTGTAAAAAGAGACAAGAAAGAAAAATTAAAATTTCATGTGGATTGTTCTAAAATTTGATATCCATTAAACATAACGGTAAATTTCTTCATGGTTTTCTTATATCTTTTATTTCTAGAGTAACCATGCCACTTACAATAACTTTCTTCAGCAACAAAGTCCTGCTATTCTCCCTCCCTCTCAAAAACGAAAAGCTTTTCTCTTATCTTCATGTGGATTGATTCAGTTGATTTAGAAAGAAAGACAACTTCCTCTTAGGAAGAGATATTTTGTCTTAGGTAAAGTAACTTAATGACATAAGGGATGGATGAACCCGAAAGATGAGCCCCTCCCCCGTACGTAGCACATATAGAAGTTTACATTCGAAAAAAATAATTCATCTACATAAGAGATAAGATTTTTGTTTTTGAAAGGGAGGGAGAATAGCTGGCATTCGTTGCTGAAGAAAGTTATTTTAAGGGGAAAGGTTACCCCAGAAATAAGAGATATAAGAAAATCCAGGGAGAAATTGACCTTTATGTGTAATGGACATCAAATTTGAGAACAATGATGTTTACTATGTAATTTAAAGTTTTTTTTTTTTTTCATGTTGTTTTCATCTGCTGTCCCATACCTGCAATAAAAGTCGTTTGAGTAAGTGGCTTTGGTTTGATGATACTTAAGGAAAGAAATTGAGAGCTAATTGGACTAAGTATGACAGTAAAGAGGAGAATGGATTTCAAAAGGGGATTTAAGGTGGGTGGCATTTGAGAAACAAACTTAAAAATGAGAATTATTAGAATACATTCTAGTAACACCCAATCTTTCCTACATTCAAAATAATATTACAAAGTTAGAAAATACTAACGTTCATTTGATTATAGTTTAACTTTTCTTATTTAAACAAAGTAAAGGGCATCTATAAAATGTTGAAGGTTTGAAACTTTATGATTTATTTCATTAAGGGCTCTATAACTTGTAAACAAATTAGAGTTTTAGTTAATTGCTTCTAATTTGACTTACTAAATAAATTGATCTGAAATAAACTATGGTTTTTAATTATGTTTAGTAAGTTTCACTCATCTCTTCCGAAATTTCTATTTCACTTCATTCCCTCCTGTTTATACAAACCTACATGTTAATATATTCACAATGTGTATTTTTCTAAGCCCAGCACAAGTAAATATCAATTGGACTCTCTTTAACTTTTCCTAGATATAGCTGGTAACTTTTTCTTAGAATGTATGCATTGCAGGTAAATTGGTTTGCTAGGATTGCCATGACAACAAACCACAGACAAGGTAACTTAAAAAATAAGCTATTTTCTCACAGTTCTGGAGGCTAAAAGTCCAAAATCAAGATGTTGGCAAGGCTGATTTCTTCTTAAGCCTCTCTGCTTGGCTTGTCGATGGTTATGTTTTCCCGTTGTCTTCACATGGTCTTTCCTACGTGTGTGTGTTTCTGTGTCCTAATCTCTTATAAGACCAGTCATGTTAATTTAGAGCTCATCCTAATGACCTCGTTTAACCTTAGTTACTTCTTTAAAGGCTTTGTCCACCCAGTCACATTCTGTGGTGGTTTAATATTTCAACATATGAATTTCAGGGGAGACAATTTATCCCATAACAAAGGTATGTGATATCAGTATTTTAGTTTTAATCACTCAGAAACCTAAGGTTCTGAAGTCATAGCTTCAGTTGCAGAATTTGCCCTCATGTTTTGGTACAAACTCTAAATTGTTTAAAAAATGAAGAGAACTTTATGACATAACTGAAGCCCATGTATTTTCAAACCTTCAGCATTTAGTACATGCCTTTTACTTTATCATTGCCTCTGGGAGAAACTTTAGCATCTAATTTGACTCTGATTCAATTGTGTTCCAGGATTACCATGAAGATGTATTGGACATTACACCACGCTGGAAAAGTGAAACATCCCATTCAGTTGGTGATCTTCCTGTCATGAAAGTTGCTTGACAGCTCCAAATTTCAACTGAACACATTAAACACCTGGTGAAATTATCAATTAAAAACATCTACACACCAGTTATGTGTGTCTAAGTTTCTGTTGTTGTAACTGAGCGAGTTAGGAGGAATGCACCACGCTCTGAGTTACGAATCAAGACTCCTTTATTAATTAGCCAGCAACCGAGAGATGGCTAATGCTCAAAGTTCTCTCTGCCCCGAGGAAGGGGCCTGATTATCTTTTATACCTTGATTTAGGTAGGGGAGGGGAGTACCCAGCTGAAGCTGAATTTTACAGAGGCAGAAAAGCAGGTTAGAGGAAGTGGCTGTGGGAACAGGTGGTTTCCATGCAATTACCAAGAATGGGGGCGATCAGGCTCCTTCTACAGAATGATCAAAGGGAACTTTTTATTTTTTTTACAATAGCTGGGGGGAGGTATGCCAAGCAGAATGTGGTTACAATGGTTACAAGTGTTAAGAACAGTATGCTTCAATGCTTCTAAGTGCAGCATGACCCAGTTATGCACGCAAAGGGGCTGTGGTAAGGAGGGGGAAGCCAGATTGGAGTTTACAGCTAAAATGGAGTCAGTGATGCTAGCCCAGGGTAGGTTATTGCACTGTGAGTTATGACCTAACTTACAAGCATCTACACATGGTTGTCAACACCATTAGTTTTGCTAAATTATTAAGACAGTCTTTGTTAAAAGTCATTTAATTTTCCTATGGTTCTCCCCTGACTTTGTCTTCAGTTCAATATGGAAGGTATGAAATAATTCTGTTCTCCTTTACCACACATTTTTTTTTTTTTTGTCAGAACCAGTAGATTCTGTCGTTACACAGCTGGGTCAAAGTGCATGCCACATTCAGGCTTGCTCAAAGTTTGCAGTCATGTGTATGACATTATTCCCTAATTTCAACACTCTTTTCATTTTATATTTTTCTACTTTCATGATTTGGGTTGGTTCCTATATAGATTTGAATTTTTTCACTTACTATTAGCTACCATTCCCTAGAATTTCCTCTTTACAAGATTTATTTCTGCTTGGATTATCTAAAGATTCTACAAACACTAAAATTCTGGTCCCAATTTTCTAGTTTTTCCCATTATATCACATCTTCCTTTGACAGTTTGTAGTTCAGCAAATAAATTTTGTGAACCTGTAGCTCTTTTGAGTTAACTCAAAACCATCATCAGGCAACACAATTCTTGTCAAGAAAACTAAAATCGATTTTAATTTTTTAATATCAGGCCATTAAAATTTCTCCTTTAAGGGATCACTTTTGAGTTTAAAATATTCTTCCAATCAAAATTACACCATGGCAATCTGGCCCTATCATATTTTTCAATCTTATTCTCATCTTTCTTATTTTCATCTTTCAACTTTATTTTCTTTCCATCTTATTACTCCAGTTCTCTCCTTTAATCTAACAAAACAAGCCAACATTTCTTTTTTATTTTTTGTAAACAACTTTATTGGGGTAAAATTGACACTAAGAAGTTGAACATATTTAATGTACATTATTTAATGAGTTTGGTATGAATGCATCCTGAAGCTATCACTATAATGAAGGGAGTAGACATATTCATCTCCAAAAATGTCTGTGTGTCCCTTTTTTGTTGCTTCTTTTTTTTCGTGGTACATGCTTAACATGAGGTCTGTTCTCCTAACAAAGTTTTAAGTGCGTAGCACAGTATTGTTGACTATGGGTACTACACTGCTGAATATATTTATAGAATTAATTTATCTTAAAGAACTGTAACTTTATACCACATCTCCACATTCTCCTTCCCTTGGTCGCTAGTAACCACCTTTGTACCTTTGTATTTTCTAATTCCATGAGCTTGATTATTTTTGGTATAATATATAAGTGGAATTTCGCAAAATTTGTCCTTTTGTGACTGACTTGTTTTACCTAGCATAATGCTGTTAATGTTTATCTATCTTGTCACATATGGCAAAATTTCCTCTTTCTAAAAAAATGAATAGTCTGCTGTATGTCTGTATGATATTTTCTTTGTTCATTCATCTATCAATGCATATTTGAGCTGATTCCATAGCTTGACTATTAAGTGTAGTGCCACAATAATCATTGAAGTATAGATCTCTTAGAGATTCTGATTTTGATTACTTTAGGTAGATACCCAGGAATGAGATTACTGGATCATATAGTCTTCCATATTTAATTGGTGGACATTTTTCATACTATTTTTCATAGCAATTGCACCATTTTTGAATTGTCACCAATGGTGAGATAGGCTCCAAATTTTTCCTTATGTTCACCAACATTGTTATGTTTTGTTGATAATAGCCATCCTAACTGATGCAAAGTTATATCTCATTATGGTTTTGTTTTGCAACTCTGTGAAACTGACGTTAAGCATCTTTTCATATACCTGTTGACCATCCATATGCCTTTTTTACTTTGAGAAAGGTCTATTAAGAGTTTTTCCTTTTTAATGAAATAATTATTATGCCATTGAGTTGTATAATATCCTTATATATTTTGTATATTTCTTGTTATATACATGGTTTGTAAATATTTCTTTCATTTAATATGTTGCTTTTTCATTTTATTGATTTTTTTCTCTTTGCTGTACAGAAGCTTTCTTAGTTTGCTGTATTTTCTTGTCTTTTTTTAAAATTTTGTTGGCATATCTAAGAAATTATTGCCCAGTTCAATATTAATAAGATTTTCTCCTTTTTTTTTTAACAGTGATTTTACAGTTTTAGGTCTTAAATGCAAATCTTTAATCTATTTTAATTTGATATTTGAGTATGTTATAAGGGTCCATTTTAACAATTCTTTTTTTCCCAAAATATATTTTAAACTTCTCTTCTTTGGTGTTTTCATAAAACTGTTTACTTGACCAGGAATAGCACTTTCTTTTCTTGAATTTGTCAAGCATTTTTCTATTTTCCAATGTCCCTATTTAGACAGTAGCTTTACAGGAAATTTCCAGGTCATCTTCTATAATCTGTGCCTAATTCTCCACATGTCTGCAAGGGAAATATAGCAATCTCTTTATCTCTATAAGCAAGAATCAGCAAAAATATTTTAAATATTGTAATTATTTCTTAGGACTAGTATTTAAATTCTCCATCAATGTATCTAAACAGAGCTGATTTCATTGCAATATAATCTGTGAAGTTGTATAGGGATCAGTGCTCAAAATGTCCTGCACCTGGAGTTAATATTCTGCAGTCATCATTTTGAAATTCTTAATATTTTTGAGCTCTTTATTGCAAATGAAATCCCACCAGATAATGTGGGCTAGGAGTAGGTAAGGCCAGATCCAAGTGAGGGCCCTGCAGCATCTGGAGATGGGCAAGGTAGCAGCCATCTCTGACTCAAGGAACCATCTCTACTGTGCCATCCAATAAGATTTCTTAGCGCCCCTCAGTCACTCCATCCACATATTGAGCACATCCTGTCATGGCATCTGCTTGATGGTTTCTAGCTGCCATGGTTTGGAGTGGTGAGCTTTGAGGGAAAGGGAAGAAAGGGAAAACTGACTCCCTGCCACTGGCCAGGGTTTTGGATTTTCATTTTGCATTGAGCCCCTCAAATTATGTAGTTGACCAAGCCTCTAATAAATCTCCCAGCAACAATCTATTCAATGATTAATTCTGTAAGGTAATGGAAGTTCTCTTTTCCCCAGATACTCACACAGTTTGTTGTGTTATGTTTTGAGTCGGTCTCACTGTGTTGCCCAGGCTAGAGTGCAGTGGCGGGATCACAACTTCCTGGGCTCAAGCAATTCTCCCACCTCAGCCTCATAAGTAATTGGGGACACAGGTGTGTGCCACCATGCTTGGCTATTTTCAATTTTCTTTTATTTGGTAGAGATGGAGTCACCTTATGTTTCCCAGGCTGGTCTTAAACTCGGGTTCAAGCAATCCTACTGCCTCTCAAAGCCTTGGGATTACAGGTGGGAGCCACCATGCTGGCCTCACATGATTTAATACCAAATTAAACAACAGCAACACAGAAGGTTAAAGATACTCCATAGCCATTGATTATATATTTTTTTCTCTTAAATGGTTTCAAGAAATACTGTTATTGTATTAAATTGAAATATTATTGACAATATTTATATGTGCCTGAATAATTAGAAAGCATATTACAAATGTAATCTGAGAAAGAAATTCTATATTTCAAAGTTGTAAAGGGACATGTCAATATAATGTGGTAGACAGAACATGTGTCTAGATTCTAGACCTCCTTTTCACCTGTGTATTATTGAAATATTTTTGGCTCCAAATCTTATCTATTTTTACTTTTTATTCATTTAAACCTAAAAACATGTCTGAAAATGTACTTGCTCAATAAATCTTAGTCACTTTCTCTCTCTAAAATAATTATCTTCTATTTTTAACTCAGAAAGCTTATTGAGCTGCTAATTAGCTCCTAAAATATATACCATGGGGCATGACTATAAATCAGAACATTGAAACAAAAAGAATGAAATTAATCTTTACAGTTAAGTGGAAAATTAGACTTTACAGAGGATCTGAGGAAAGAGTAGACGAGGACTTAGAGAAAAGAAGAGGAAAAAACAGAAGAGGATATAATTGGCATGCTGTACATGTTGATGGTTAGGAAGAATTGCAGAAAGCCATTTTAGGAAAATGGGTGAACTCTGTTATATGGTAGTGGCATGTAGTACCCCTCACTAAAATACCCCTAACACTCTTAAAAGTAATACATTGACAAAGCTTTAAGCAGTAAGTTTGTACAGAATGATTGATGTGTGCCATGGTGGAGCTCTATGATAACCCATGAGCACAGCATAGTTTATCAACTGGATTACTTCGTCAGGAGTAGGAACTCAGTCCAAATTTGTAAGTTTCCTATACTTCTTTGCTGGAGAAAATGAAATAATAATGAACTAGCACTAAAAAATAGGAAACGCCAAGATCACATTAAAATAGATAACAGACACTATTATATATGACACAAAAACGATGCTGAAACAGATTCTATCAACATAGAGTTAGAGAACCTCAGGCACAGTGAGGTGATTTTCCCACTATCCCACAGATTACAAGTGGTAAAAGCAAGATTTGAGCCATGACTCTTCATCTCCAGACCCCATGCTCTTAATCACCACATCATATAACCTCTTTGCGCCGGTTCTTAGTTTGTGATATGGTTTGGCTCTGTGTCCCAACCCAAATCTTATCTTGTAGCTCCTGTAATTTCCATGTGTTTTGGTTTCAGATGAAGATGAGGAACTTGTTGAGAACAGAACAAATATGACACTTACTGCATTTCAGTAAAAAGACTGGTTCATTCTGCCCCTGCCCTAGAGATTTGTGGAACTTTGCACTTGAGAGAGATGATTTAGGGTATCTGGCTAAAGAAATTTCTAAGAAGCAAGGCATTCAAGAGGTGAGTTGAGTGCTGTTAAAGGCATTCAGTTTCATAAGGAAAGTAGAGCATAAAAGTTTGGAAAATTTGCAGCCTGACATTGCCATAGAAAAGAAAATCCTATTTTTTGAGAAGAAATTCAAGCTGGCTGCTTGCACAAGTAATGAGGAGCCTAATGTTAATCCCCAAGACAGTGGGGAAAATGTCTTCAGGGGATTTCAGAGGTCTTCACAGAGGCTCCTCTCATCACAGGCATGTATAGAAGTGCCTGAATGCCCAGGCAGACGTTTGCTGCAGGGGTAGGGCCTTCATGGAAGACCTCTGCTAGGGCAGTGCAGAAGGGAAATGTGAGGTCAGAGTCCTCACACAGAGACCCTACTGGGGCATTGCCTACTGGAGCTGTGAGAAGAGGGCCACAGTCCTCCACACCCCAGAATGGTAGATCCACTGACGGCTTGCACCGTGCACCTGGAAAAGCCACAGACACTCAACACCAGCCAATAAAGGCCACCAGGAGGGAGGCTGTACCCTGAAAAGCTACAGGGGAGGAGCTGTCCAAGACCATGGGAACCCATCTTTTATATCAACGTGACCTGGATGTAAGACGTGGAATCAAAGGAGATCATTTTGGAGCTTTAAGATTTGACTGCCCTGCTGGACTTTGGACTTGCGTGGGGCCTGTAGCTCCTTTGTTTTGGCCAATTTCTCTCATCTGGAATGGCTGTATTTACTGAATGCCTGTACTACCACTGTATCTAGGAAGTATCTAACTTGCTTTTGATTTTACAGGCTCCTAGGCAGAAGGGATTTGCCTTGTCTCGAATGAGACAAGGGGTTTGCCTTGTCTTGGATGAGATTTTGGACTGCGGACTTTTGAGTTAAGGCTGAAAAGAGACTATGGGGGACTGTTGGGAAGGCATGACTGGTTTTGAAATATGAAGATATAAGATTTGGGAGGAGCAGCAGAGGAATGATATGGTTTGGCTTTGTGTGCTCACGTAAATCTCATCTTGTAGCTCCCATAATTTCTACGTTATAAGAGTGACCTATTGGGAGATGGTTGAACCATGGGGGCATGTCTTTCCCCTGCTGTTCTCATGATAGTGAATGGGTCTCAGGAGATGTAATGGTTTAAAAACAGGAGTTTCTCTGCACAAACTCTTTTTTTTTTTTTTTTTTTGCCTGCTGCTATACACGAAGATGGGACTTGCTCCTCCTTGCCTTCCACCACGATTGCAAGGCCTCTCCAGCCATTCAGAACTTTGAGTCCTATTAAATATCTTTCTTTTATAAACTGTGCAGTCTCAAATATGTCTTTATCAACAGTGTAAAAATGGACTAATACAGTTTGCTAACATGTAAAAATGATTTTAACTCAAAGGTGATAAAAGACCTAAATATAAAATCTGAGACTTTAAAACTTCTAGAACAAAAAAATAGACAAACTTTCCTTATCATTGGTCTTGAAAATAATTTTTTTGATATGAAATCAAATACACAAACAAAAAAAAAAAGCAAAAATAATCAAATATGATTACATCGATCTAAAAGGCCTCTGTACAAGAAGTGAACCAAAAGAGTGAAAAGCAACCTACAACATTGCTGAAACTATTTGCAAACCATATATCTTATAAGGAGTAATACCCAAAGTACACAAGGGACTCACTCAATTTAATAGCAAACAATAAATAACTCAATTAAAAATGGACAAAAAAATGAATTTTAACAAATAAAAAATAGCCAACAAATGCACACAAAAGTATTCAACCTGACCAATGATAATGGAAATGCAAATTAAAGTTACAATAAAATATTACCTTACCTGTGCTAAAATGGCTATTATCAAGAAGACAAAAGACAACAAATGTTGGCAAGAATATGAAGAAAATAAAATCCCTGCACACTGTTGTGGGGAATATAAATTGGTACAGCTATTATAGAAATAAGTGTGGACTTCCTAAAATATTAAAAATAGAATTACCATATTATCCAGCAATCCCACTTCTGGGTATCTATGCAATAGAATTGAAATCAGGATCTCAAAGAGATACCTACACACCCATGTTCACTGCAACATTATTCACAATAGCCTGAATGTGAAACAACATAAACATCCACTAATGGATGATTACATAAAGAAAATGTGAGATATACAGATAATAAATAGTAGATATATATTCACACACACTCACGCATACACACACACGGTGGTCTATTGTTTAGCTTTGAAAAAGAAGAAAATCCTGCCACTTGTGACAACATAAATGAACCTGGATGACGATTATGCTAAGAGAAATAACCAGATACGGTAAGACAAACACTTTATGTCCTCACCTATATGTAGAATCTAAGAGTATAGAATGGCGGTTGCCAGAAGCCTGGTGTTGGAGAAAGAGAAAAATATTGGTTAAGGTATAAAGTTTCAATTATGAGGTTAATAACTTCTGAGGATCTAATGTACAGCAACATGACTCCAGTTATAATAACTGTATTTTGTACATAAAATTTGCTAAAAGAGTAGATCTTAAGTGTTCTCACCACAATGAAAAACAAATGGGAACCATGTGATGTGACTGACGTGTTAATTAGCTTGATTATACTAAGCATTTAACAGTGCATACATATATCAACTTGTCACATTGTACACTTTTAATATGTACAATTTTATTGCCAATTACATCTCAACATTGGCAGAAATTAAACACTGCAGCCCAAAGGCTTGCTATGATTCTAATTCCTCATCTGATTCTTAGATCTTAAAATTTGTGTAAATGCAGAAAAAGAGAAATGGCAAGTAAGAACAAACGATTCCACCTATCCATGGAACACTCTCAGGGCTTCAAACTTTGTCCTGTATATGGCAAGGCTCCTTTTTCCTGGTGATTAGAAGTAACTGCTTTCTAATCAGTACCATAATCTATAGCTTCCTTTCTGGGGAGTCAGAGCCTTGAGAAGTGAAATATAATAAAATGAATCTAATGTTTATCTTGAAATAAAGCCTTATTATTATTATTATTTATCTTTATTTTAACAAAATGCCAAAGCTAAGAGATTAACAAAAAGGCAAAGCTAAGAGGTTAAAAAATGGATTATTGCCAGAAGATGATGGATGGTGAAGTGGTCAACTTTAAAGGGAATACATTGGAAGAACATTTATGGTGATGAAACTGCACTGAAAGTTATTGGGATGAAAGATATGTGACTCTAAGCATGTGTTAAAATTCATAGAACTAAAATACTGAGTTTGAATGCATGAAAACTAAAAATAAAGATAAAATACACATAAAGACAGGGAGAGATCCTAGGATGGAATGTGACTGATAAGTGAATGTTTCATAGATATATAATATAACTGTATTATTAATAGAAGGGTTAGAGAAAGAATACAAGAGGTTTTCCAACTTTGAAAAATGGTGTTTTGACTGGAAACTATACAACCAAAGATAAATGGAACTTTTTATATAAACCACTCAAAATTTAATTGGTAAATTTGTATTTCATGAAGACATAGATTATCGATTCTGCTTTACATATGGACTGGATTGAATAAACAATTAAGTGGATGGCAAATGTTGGGAGTCAGGTATCCCACTCTCAGGGAAAGAAGCTACAGACATACAAAAAGGAAAGACTAGTCTAGACCTGGTGTTCCTCAATCAGAGTGAGAGATATTAGTGTGAACTCATGTTTAGCTATATTTAAATAGATAACTAGATAAATGATAGACCTAGACAGAGAGACAGATTAAACATACAGATATGTGAATATTCATAAGTTAGTATATACAAAGAGATTAAATGGCTTCGTACTCTAAGAGAATTTAGACACAGTGATACCCCAGTAGCAATGAGCATACCTAGCGTTCAGATATTTATTCAAAAATACTATGAACCAATCAAAAGAACAAGAATTCTTGGTAAAGTGATTAATACTAGGATTGGGACATGAAAAATATAAGACAAGATCAGAGCATCCTATAGTACTGGAAAGTAAAAATGTGCTCAAAAACCAAAAAATTGTACATTCCAAAGTAACACAGGAACTCACCCTAAGGATTCTCCAAGAGATATTCCCCACGGGAACAATTTCTACAACCAAAAACCAATACAGTATTGGATTACATAGCCAAGTTTAAAATATATATTAATGTTTCTACTAATATCAATTATTAAGTACTTAAGTAAGTAGGGGAGAAGAGACAAATCCTCCATACAAAAAAAAATCACAAATATTATATGTACGTATATATGACTTCCCTCTCAAGGTGCTGGAATTTAAGCCCTTCATGAATGTGAGCAGAACTTAGCGAATAATGTCCAAATAATAAAATATTGAATGGTAAAAACAGCAACTTTATAGTGATGAAGCCTTGCAGACACAAACTTAACCAAATAATAAAAGTTAATCCTATCAATAGTATTGTATGAATATATTGTAACCCCTGGTAGGATATAATGCAAAAAGGACTTTGCCTGTGTGATAATCTTCTCCAAAACCCATCACCCAAGTCTAATCACTAGAAAAACTTCAGACCAACACAAATGGAAGAACATTCTACAAAATATTAACCAACAGTCCTCAATATTTTCAAAGACATGAAAAACAAAAAAAAAATTGAGGAATTGTCACAAAACAAAAGAGAATGACAGAAGAGACATGACAACTAAATGCAATATTGTATCCTGAAATAGAAAACGATCATCAGTAAAAAAATTAGTGAAGTATGAGTACATTCTGGAATTTAGCTAATAGTATTACACCAGTGATACTTTCTTAAATTTGACAAATGTGTGAAGGTAATGTAAAATTATAACAAGGGAAACTTCAAGTGAATAAGGAATATATGAGATCTCTTTGAAATATGTTTGCAGTTATTCTATACATTTACAATTATTCCATAATTTAAAAAGTCTATAAAGCAGCAAATTTTATTTGTCTATCAAATTGATAATTAAAAAGTGTATTATTCTAATCATAAATGTTTTATTTTTAATTATTATGAATATATAATTGTACATATTTATGGGGTACATGTGATCTTTTGATACAGGTATATAATCTGTAGTGATCAAATCAAGGTAATTGGAGTACATATTATCTCAAGAGTTTATCATTTATTTGTGTTAGAAACATTAGAGTTCCACTCTTTTAGTTATTTAAAATATAAAATAAATTATTGTTAACTATTATCACCCTATTGGGCTACTGAATATTAGATTTTATCAACCTACATTAAATTTTTTTAGTGTACTTTGACTATGAAATGAGATATAATGACAGTTTAAAATCACCTAATTGAAAAATAGAAAAATATACATTCCCAGCACAGCTGAGTTCGGTGTGCATAAATATTTAATCTCTCTATAAGTAAACAAATGCATTTGCCATAGTTCATTGCACAGTTTTGTTAAGTATTCACATTGGTTTTAGACCAATACTTACAATCACCACTTATAAAGATATTTTACAAGAAAACAGTCACAGAAAAAATATTTTAGACATTGTTTGTAACATATTTAACCTTATATTAGAAAATATGAACATTGTGGTTTTAAAATATATTTTGATGTCTAAAGGGCAAATTTCCTCATTGCCCTTCTATTTGAAATTATCTTGAGTAATTTTGCAAGCATATTATTTCAGAAGTATTATAGAATCATTTTATTAAGTTTATGTAAATTTCATTGGATTCTGTAATAGGAAGACAAGTACTGAATTTAATTTAATAGATTTGATCAATTTAAAGACATATAATCTACTAAGGCCAAGTACATGTCATTTTTTAAATATTATAGTTTTAAAGAGCATCGTTCCTGAATTGTCTTTTTTAAGTCTTTTTTTTTCCCCCTTTTAAGAATAAACCAATTCATTTTGCTTGGAATACTGAATAGATATTTCAGAAATAAAGTCTTTGCTGACCAGTTACATAGAATTAACCCAGAAGGTTCGATATGCCAAAGTGTGCTTATTTAGCCCTTAAAAATTCTTTTTAAATCATGCAATAGGTTCTAAAAATGTGACTAATATGACACTATCTTTCCATCACAAAACTTATGCAATTGTTATTTTAAAACTGATTATTGCACCATGATTACACAAGGTGCTAAGCAAAAGTATACTGGCATTGAATTTCTGTGTATGCTATGTTTGATACTCATGTGTATAATTTTATGAAAACAGACATGGGGAGGCCTACATTACAAAATTACAGTAAGAGGCTGAAGGATTGCTTGGCTAGGAGTTCAAGACCAGCCTAGGCAACATAGTGTCAGTCTGTCACCCAGGCTGGAGTGCAATAGAGTGATCTCAGCTCACTGCAACCTCTGGCGATTTTCCTGCCTCAGCCTCCTGAGAAGCTAGGACCACAGGCATGTACCACTACGCCCAGCTAATTTTTGTATTTTTAGTGGAGACAGGGTTTCACCATGTTGGTCAGGCTGAGTGAGACCCTATCTTTACAAATTTGTTTTTAGAAAATTAGCCAGGCATGGTGGCATATGCATGTAGTAATAGCTACTCAGGAGGCTGAGACAGGAGAATTGCATGAACCTAGGAGTTTAAGGCTACATGAGTTACAACTCAGCCATTGCAGTACAAAGTACAGCCTGGGTGCCAAAGTTAGACCGCATTCCTCAAAGAAAAAAGGAGACCCAAAGCAATAACAAAAATAATAATAAAGGACCAGTACAGAGTTACTATGGTCTGAATCAATGAACATTTACAAAACAATTATGGCAAGAGCTATATACAAAGAAGCATGTAAAACTGGAAGTACAAATTAATATAATAGTTGTCTCCAATATGTAAACATTTAATGTGTAAAACATCTAACTGTGAATGTTTTTGTTGTCGTTGGTTTTTTTGTTTCGTTTTGTTTTTGTTATCCTAAGCAAAAAAAGAAAAAGAAAAAAGAAAAATAGAAAGAAAAAAAAAACACACAAAGCGAGAGGCATTAGGCTGACTGACTTCAAACTATACTACAAGTCTACAGTAATTAAAACAGCATGATACTAGTACCAAAACAGAGATATAGACCAATGGAACAGAATAGAGGCCTCAGAAATAAAACCACACATCTACAAAATCTGATCTTTGACAAATCTAACAAAAGCAAGCAATGGGCAAAGGATTCCCTATTTAATAAATGGTGTTGGGAAAACTGGCTAGCCATATACAGAAAGCTGAAACTGGATCCCTTTCTTACACCTTACACAAAAATTAACTCCACATGAATTAAATGTTTAAACATAAGACCTAACACCATAAAAACCTTAGAAGAAAACCTAGGCAATATCATTCAGGACATAGGCATAGGCAAGGAATTCATGACTAAAACACCAAAAACATTGGCAACAAAAGCCAAAATAGACAAATGGGATCTCATTAAACTAAAGAGCTTCTGTACAGCAAAAGAAACTATCATTAGAGTGAACTGGCAACCAACAGAATGGGAAAAAGTTTTTCAATCTACCCATTTTACAAAGGGCTAATATCCAGAATCTACAAAATAACTAAACAAATTTACAAGAAAAAAACAAACAACCCCATCAACAAGCGGACAAAGGATAAGAACAGACAGACACTTTTCAAAAGAAGACATTTATGCAGCCAACAAACATATGAAAAAAAGCTCATCTCCACTAGTCATTAGAGAAATGCAAATCAAAACCACACTGAGAGACCATCTCATGCCAGTTAGAATGGTGATCATTAAAAAATCTGGAGACAACAGATGCTGGAGAGGATGTGGAGAAATAGGAACCCTTTTATACTGTTAGTGGTAGTGGAAATTAGTTCAACCATTGTGGAAGACAGTGTGGTGATTCCTCAAGGACTTAGAAATAGAAATTCCATTTGACCCAGCAATCCCATTGGTGAATATATACCCAAAGGATTATAAATCATTCTATTATAAAGAAACTGGCACAGGTATGTTCATTGTGACAATGTTTACAATAGCAAAGATCTGGAACCAACCCAAATGCCCACTGATGATAGACTAGACAAGGGAAATGTGGCACATATACACCATGGAATACTATGCAGTTATAAAAAACAATGAGTTTGTGCCCTTTGTAGGGACATGGATGAATCTGGAAACCATCATTCTCAGCAAACTGAAACAAGAACAGAAAACGAAACACTGCACGTTCTCACTCATAAGTGGGTGTTGAGCAATGAGAACACATGGACACAGGGAGGGAAACATCACACACTGGGGCCTGTCAGGGGATGGGTGGCTAGAGGAGGGATACAAGCGGGCGGGGAATAGGGGTGAGATAGCATTAGGATAAATACCTAATGTAGATGACAGGGTGATGGATGCAGCAAACCACCATGGCATGTGTATACCTATGTAACAAATCTGCACATTCTGCCCATGTACACCAGAACTTAAAGTATAATAATAAAGTCTTTTTCTTATGATAACAATTTTGGGAACTTTTCTCATGGCTGTGGGTGAGGTTTTATTTTACATACCTCTCCCATCTATGATTCTGATACAACAAATGTACAAGTTTATTTTTTTTCACAACGAAACAACTAGCTAAACTTATTATTTCTGTGCTTATTCAGCTGATTATCATATGATATTTTTTATGTAGCTAATCCTATCACCTGCAGGTGAGGAATTTTTAAAAAATCCCTTCTTTGCTAATATTTATACACAAGGAATTTTCTTAGATAATTGCATATCCTGTTATTTCTAAAACAGAGTAATAATAATAATAATGCCACCTGGAAGTAGTATTGTTCTGAACTTTAAATAGAACACCATTAAGGTTCCATGGTTTCAAGGCATTACTTGTTTACTTGATTTGTCTATTTTGCTTATGCCACATGTGGTACATTTTTGTAATTTATACAAATAATCTCAACCCCTATAATTTTACCAGTGGGATTTTCAAGGTTTCTGTTTTGCCTAGTTATCCATTTACCTATTAACAAGTGTTGAGTGTAAAATAATATAATACATGGAGTATCAACAGTGTCTCTCTATTAGTCCATTTTCACACTGCTATAAAGAACTGCCTGAAACTGGTTCATTTATTTAAAAAAGAGGTTTAATTGGCTCACCATTCCATATGGCTTGGGAGGCCTTAGGAAACTTACAATCATGGCAGATGGCAAAGGAGAAACAAAGAGTTACCTTCTTCACATGGTGGCAGGAGAGAGTGAACACACAGAGGAAACTGCTGCTTTTAAACCATCAGATTTCTTGAGAATTTCCTCACTATCATGAGAATAGTATGGAGAAAATGCCCCCCTTGATCTAATCACCTCCTACCAAGTCCCTCCCTTGACATGTGGAGATTACAATTCGAGATGATATTTCTGTGGTAACACAGAGACAAATCATATCAGTCTCTATCGTAAAGGAAATCCACCTGTGCTTCTGACTCTTCTTCATTTTCCATTCCAGTGTTGGTCTAATGCTAACTTTCCCCTGCCAAAACACAGTCATCAACTGGGACATAACTGCATTAACTTTGAGGTTGTTCTAGGTATATTAGAAGCAAAACAAATCACAGGAAGCATAGAATGTGCTGAATAACTGCTAACTTCTTGTATTCTTCATTGATATTTTAATAAGGGATTGCTAAAAATTTCAGTAGAACATCATTTGAACACTATGCTAAAATATTACAAGATATCAATAACTTTCAAGCCATCCAATCCATTTGAGGTTTCTCCATTTCTATGACCTGACTAGACAGTACCAACTGCGAGCATATCCTTCTGAAAGGACTCTCATTCTTAACATCGTAAAACAATGGTATATATTTCTACTATGCTTTGTTCCTTTTCATTTCCATTGTCACCCACTTCTCCTACAGCTGCTCTTTAAATCTTGAAATACTTCTAGTCCTTTCAAGCCCCATTTCCTACTTTTCTCTCTCTCATACATATATCTATATCTATCTATCTATCTGTATCAAAAGATCCTATGTCGTCTCATGACTTGAACTACCATCTCTTAAATATCTAACCTGGGCTTTAACCTCTCTCTTGAATGCTATATCTCAATATTGAACCAGTCCCTCAATTCCTTAATTTGTTGCTTTAGAGGTACCTCAAAGTAAATATATCCCACATAAACATTATTTTATTCCTTTCCAAATCTCATCTTTTTTTCAATATGTTGTTTCAGAAATTACAGCCACTCTTCAACTAATTGCACCAGCAGAAATCTAAATAGTATTATCTATTTATTATTCATGTTCTTTTTCCAGATCTGTACACCAATGATCTCTCATGTGTATTTACTTCTTTATAGACCTATGGCTACCACCGTAGACCATGCCTCAACGTAAATCATACATGGACTATCAAAATAGCCTTCACTTTTCTGACTGTACTCAATTCTCTTCCAATGTATTCTTCCTAGTAGTAGGCAAAAAGGAAGTGTTATTTTTAGTACAAATCTAACAGTCATCTTCCTGATTAAATTACGTAATTGTGACTGTTTTTCCAAGATAGTGGATTAGAGGCATTGCTAGTATACCTCTCCCACTTGAAAGGACAAAATAGTGTGTAGAGATTCACAATGTGAACTTTTTTCAAGAAGCAATGCAGGAACTGAACAGGAAAAACAATGGAATCTACAGACGATTTTAAGTAAGTGGGAGGCTACAGCCACGCTATGAGGTGAAGGGCTGAGTCCCAAGTGTGAGAAGGAGAGAGTTTGTCTCTGGCATACACACCCACACCAGAGTCTCTAAGCATTGAGGCCATGGAGGAATGCCCTAACCCTACCCAGTGCAGGAAAAACAACCTGGGGATGGTCGTGTAATATAAAAGTAGGAGCAGCTGCAAGAAGACAATTGCATTCACTCCCAGTTTGCAGCAAGAACTCGGGGAAGCCATTCCTTGCTGTTGCTTACAGGTGACCCTGTCCTGTACAGGACAGCCAACAATAGTTCAGGCAGTGGTCGCAGGTTTAAAGAAGCCCCTAACTAGGTTTCATGATATAAACTCGGTGTGAATGAACTCCCTTGGTCAAGGTTGAAGTCCGGGAGTGAAAAGTGGGCTGCAGCTGCGAGTGCAGGAGCCACAAGTGCAGAAGCCAGGCACCCAGCTTTGCAGCAGATAAGGAGGCACAAAGCCTGAAAGCTACATATGCTATCTCAGTGGGGAAACTTATGACTCCGGGCAGTTTCCAGTTGAGTGCAGGTTGACTTGAACTTAGCCTGCTGCTAAGTGGAACACTGCTGGAGTGGATCTGCCTCATCGAGTGTGTGGGATCTGCGTGGGGCTTAGCACAGCTTGTTCTTCCCCACTCCCTGTGTGAGTTCTTCTATGCATCAGAGGCAACAACACTTCCCTCTGGAACATCAAGCCAGTGGCCTGAGGATGGCTCCTGTCCCACGACACCCACAGGGGTTGCTGCTTGCCCTGTGGGAAGACTCAGAGTGCAAACTCACCTGAACCAGCCCCCACCTGGCTTTGTCCTGCCACCCACCCTGGTAGCTTATCAGAAAAGATTGAAATTCTTGGGAGCATATGGCCCTGCTCATTGCCTGAAAAACCCAAGTACCCATCCTGGGCAACATAAGGCAAGTAAAAATTCCACTGCTACTACTGCAGCTGGTGTTCTTTTTCAAATGCTACCTCCTGATGGCAGTCCACCATAGCGTCTCCTGGTAGAGTAACATTTTAGCCAGGAAGTAGAAGATGGCTGTGCAATCTCAGTTATCATCACTGCCTGCAGCACACTGGCTAACTAGGAGGTCCTGAGTTGGTCTGCATGACCAATTCATTACTACTGTAACCAAGAAAGCCAATACATTAAGCGTATCAATAACCAAGGAATCTTATAGATTCTATGTCACTCCCCTATAACCCCTCTTAAAGCTGGTGCTTGTTCTCATTCCTGGGAGACTTGAGGTCAGGTCACATCATCAGATCCCTTGGAGACATTTTCCAGCACCAGCCTGGAGTGTGGCAACTTCACTGGGAAGCCAGATCCAGAGAAGCAACAACACTCAGAGTAATGTGACTGATCCCCAGGAGCACTCACTCCTAGGGAACGGGGGAGGGCACTACATCAAGGGAACACCCTGTCGGGCAAAAGAGTCTGGACAGCAGGCCTTGAGCACCAGATGTTTCCATAGGTGAGAAGTTTCTTTCAACAGAGGCAAAGTTACAGTGCTGGTATCAGAAGGGAACGTCTTCAGCTCTAACCCAACACTCAGCTCTCTGGTGTGTATCACAGACAGAATGGGGGCCTCTCCCATGGGAGCCTGGCAGGAGTGCAATGGTATACACCTTTCTGGAACATGTCAGGGTGACTGCATCCCTGCAGGAGGAGCACCCTCCAGGGTTGCAGAGGAGACAGAGTCATAATTCCTCTCTACTTGGAACATCAACATTCCTACAGCTGACAATAGCTGCCTGTTTGATCTGAGTAGCTGGAGCACGGAGACAGGAGAGTGTCTGAGAGGCGAATAATGTTCCAGCTGACGTGGCAGGGGAGCTGAGGTGGCTTCAACGATTTCCCCTGATAAGACCTCAATGTAATTCACTGGAGAGCACCTCCAGTCACCTCTGTCAAGGCTGTGACCTCTGCCTGTCATTGGATATTGCATTTATTCATCTGCTTCAGCCACATCTGATTCCTACTGAGGGACAACTCCCCTACTAGCTGGAAGCCCAAACCATCAAACCAGTAAATAAAATACTGGGGAAAAATCAATAAATAAAAAGTATATACCAGAGTAGAATAAGACAAGTTTCAAGAGATCTTTGTCATTCCAACCTCATAGGAGACAATGAAATTGTTTACACACAAAGCATATTACTGCTACAAACAGCATATGAGAAAGCCATCATACAAAGACACTGTATTACCACAGAATTCTTACAGAGTCTTCATGCCTGAAGGCACCAAAAATTGAATTAGGTTATAATTAACTATAAGCATTAAAGTCACATCCTTAAGGGGTAAAAATAAATTAACAGCAAACATATAAACAAAAAAAGATCCAGTCAAATAAAATACAAATTCAAGAATAATTAGAAAAAGTCATCTACCCAAATGAGAAGCAGAAAAGTAACTCTAATAATATGGCAAAACAGGGTTTTATAATACTCCCAAAAGATTACACTAACTCACCAGCAATAGACCCAAACCAAGATGAAATCTTTGAAATATCAGATAAAAAATTCAGAAGTTCTATCATTAAGCTACTCAAGGAGATATCAGAGAAAGATGAAAGCCATCATAAAGAAATTTTAAAAGATAAGGATATAAATGAAAAAATTTCTAGAGAGATAGATATCATAAAACAATTAGAACTTCTGGAATGAAAGACAAACCTAGGGAATTACAAAATGCAGTGAAAAGTTTTACCAATAGGCTAGAACAAGTAGAAAAATGAATTTTGGAGCTTGAAGACAAGACTTTGAATTAATCCAATCAGTCACAAAGAAAGCAAAAAAAAAAAAAAATCAAAATAAATGAACAAAGTCTCCAAGAAATATGGGAGTATGTGAAACAAACAAGCCTAAATATAATTGGTGTTCTTGAGGGAAAAAAGTAAACAATAATTCTGGAAAACTTATTTGCGGAAATAATTGGGGCAAACATCAAAGAACTCCTGGGAAAATCCCTGCAAAAAACGACCTTCTCCAAGGCATATAGTCATCAGGCTACCTAAAGTCAACATGAAGAAGCAAATTCCAAGAGCAATAAGAAAAAAGCATTAAAAAGCCCATCAGACTAACAGCAGGTTTCTCAGCAGAAACCTTACAGGCCAGAAAGGAATGGGGTCCTATCTTCAACTTCCTTAAATAGAATAACTATTACTCAAATATTTTGTATCCAGCAAAACTAAGTTTCATAAATGAAAGAGAAATAATGTCATGGTCAGACAAATGCTGAGAGAATTTGTCACCACCAAACCAGCACCACAAGAAATGCTAAAAGGAGTTCTTCTAAACTCTGAAACAGAAGCCCAGTATACATCAAAGTAGAAACTCTTGAAAGCTTAAAACTCACAGAGCCCATAAATAAACAAAACATTTAAAAATATCTATTTAGGTAACAATATGATGAAGAGAACAGTACCTGACATCTCAGTATCAACATTGAATGTAAATGGCCTAAACTTTTCACTTAAAAGATACAGAATGACAGAATGGATGAAAAATTATAAACCAAATATGCACTGTCTTCAAGAGACTCATCTAACATGGAAGGATTCATATAAACTCAAGGTAAAAAAAAAAGATAGAAATATATATTCCATGCAAATGAAAAACAAAAGCAAGCAGTAGTAATTATTCTTATATTCGACAAAACAGACTTCAAAGCAACAACAGTGAAAAAAAATGGAATCAAGCCAACAAGAAGATATTACAATTCTAAATTTATATGCACCTAACACAGGAGCTCTCAGATTCATAAAACAGTCACTACTAAATCTGAGAATTCAGATAGACAACACAATAATAGTGTGAGACTTCAATATACCAGACAGCACAGGACAGATCATCAAGACAGAAAGTCAACAACAAAACAATAGACTGAAATGACATGCTGGAACACCTGAACTTAATGAATCTTTACAGAATATTCTACCTAAGAACTGCAAAATATATTCATATCAGCACGTGGAACATTCTTTAAGATAGACCATATGCCTTCAAGGTAGGCCATATGCCAGGCCACAAAACAAGTCCAATACATTTTTTAAAAATCAACATGATATCCAGTGTCTTCTCAGACCACAGAGCAATCAAACTAGAAATCAATTCCAAAAGGAACCTTCAAAACTATACAAATACATTAAAATTAAATAATCTGCTCCTAATGATACCTGGGTTAACAATGAAATCAAGATGGAAATTAAAAAATTATTTGAATTGCATAACAATGACACTAGTTACCAAAACCTCTGGAATACAGCAAAAGCAGTGCTAAGAGGAAAGTTTATAGCACTAAATGCCTAGATTAAAAAGTCTTAAAGAGGGTCAGGCAGGGTGGCTTACGCCTGTAATCGCAGCACTTTGGAGGGTCGAAGCAGGTGGATTGCTTGAGGTAAGGAATTTGAGAACAGCCTGGCCAAAATGGCAAAATCCCGTCTCTATGAAAATAAAAACACAGCCAGGCAAGGTGGCATGCTCTATGGGTCTAGCAACTCCTAAATCTGAGGTGAGAAGATCACTTGAACCCAGGAGGCAGAGATTGCAGTGAATGAGATCACACCACTGCATTTCAGTCTGTCTCAAAAATGAGGGGAAAAAAAAGTCTGAAAGAGCACAAATCGACAACCTAATGTCACACCTTAAAGAACTGGAGAAATGAGAACAAACTAAACCAAAAGCTAGAAGAGGAAAATAAATAACAAAGATCAGACCGGAACTAAATGAAATTCAAACAAACACAAAAGATACAAAAGTTCAATGACACAAAAGCTACTTCTTTGAAAAAATAAACAAAATAATAGACCAGTAGCTAGATTAACCAAGAAGAGTGAAGATCCAAATAAGTCAAATTAAAAATGAAACTGGAGACATTACAAGTGACACCACAGAAACACAAACAATCACTGGTGACCGCTATGAACAACTTGATGTACACAAACTAGAAAATCTACAGAAAATAAATTCTGGAAACATATAACCCTCCTATTTTAAATCAGAAAGAAAGATAAACCCTGAATAGACCAATAACAAGCAATGAGATTGAATCAGTAATTTTAAAAATTGCCAAGAAGAACAAATGAAAACCCAGAGCCAGATGAATTCATAACTGAATTCTACCAGACCTTCAAAGAACAATTGGTGCCAATCCTACCAAAACTATTACAAAAGATTGAGAAAGAGAGAATCCTCCCTAATTTATTCTATGAAGCCAGTATCACCCTGATACCAAAACCAGGAAAGGCCACAACCAAAAAAGAAAATTACAGATCAATTTTCATCATGAACATAGATGCAAAATTTCTCAACAAAATACTAACCAAATCCAACAGCACATCAAAAAGATAAAACATCTTAATGAAGTGGGTTTCATCCCAGGGATGCAGGAATTGTTTAACACCCACAAGAAAATAAATGTAATATAACACATAAACAGAATTAAAAACAAAAATCATACAAACGCCTCAATACATGCAGAAAAATTATTTTATAAAATGCAGTACCACTTTATGATAAAAATTTCAACAAACTAGGCATACAAGGGACTTGCCTCAAAATAATAAAAACTATGTGACAAACACACAGCAAACATAAACATCATAATAAATGGAAAAAAGTCGAAAGCATTCTCTGAGAACAGGAACAAGACAAGGCTGCCCGCTTTTACCACTGCTATTCAACATAGTTCTGGAAGTCCTAGCCAGAGTCATTAGGCAAGAAAAAGAAGTAAACAACATCTAAACTACAAAAGAGGAAGTCAAAAGGTCACTGCCTGGAGATAATATGATCATATATCAAAAAAATCCTGAAGACTCCTAGATGTGATAAATAAATTCAGTAAAGTCTCAGGTTACAAAATCAGCGTACACAAATCAGTAGCATATGTATACACTAACAACATCCAAGCACTTTTATATACTAACAACAACTTAGTTTTTGATTTGAACTAAGAATCCAATCAAGAACTCAATATTTTTACAACAGCAGCAATAAAATAAAATAGAATAAATAATACACATAAGCATATACTTAATCAAGGAGGTGAAATATCTCCAAGAAGAGAAATACGAACACTGCTCAAAAAAAATTACAGATGAAAACAAACATAAGAAAATGCATCCCATGCTCATGGATTGGAGAATCAATATTGCAAAAATGACCATACATCCCAAAGCAATTTACAGATTCAATGCAATTCATATCATAATACCAACATAATTTTTCACATAATTAGAAAAAAATACTAAAATTAATATGGAACCAAAAAAGAGCCCAAATAGCCAAAGCAACAGTCATCAGAAAGAATAAATCTGTAGGCATCACATTGCTGGACTTCAAATTATACTACAAGGTTATAAGTTACCAAAACAACATGATACTGGAATAAAGGTAGGCACATAGACCAGTGGAACAGAATAGAGAACCCATAAGTGAAACCAAATATGTATGCCCAAGTTATCTTTGACAAATCATACAGAAACATAAACTGGGGAATGGATATCCTATTTAATAAATGGTGCAGGGAAAACTGGCAAGCTGTATGTAGAAGAATGAAAATGGATCCCTAATTCTCACTTTATACAAAAACCAAGTCAAGATTGATCAAAGACTTTAATCTAAGACCTAAAACCATAAAAATTCTGGAAGACAAGTTGAAAAAACTCTTCTAGACATTGGCCTAAGCAAAGATGCCATGACTAAGACCCCAAAAGCAAATGCAACAAAAACAAAGCAAGCAAATGGGACCTAGTAACTTATGCACAACAACAGAAACATTTAATAATAATTAGAGTAAAGAGACACCCACAGAATTGGAGAACTTATTTGTAAACTACACATCCAACAAAGGACTAGTACAGAGAATATACAAGGAATTAAAAACAATCAGCAAGAAAAACACAAATAATCCCATTAAAAAGTGGACAAAGAAAATGAATAGGCATTTCTTAAAAAGAAGATACACAAATGGCCAAGAAACATATAAAAATCCTCAACATCACTAATTATCAGGGAAATACAAATTAAAACCACAATGAGATACCACCTTACTCCTGCAAGAATGGCCATAATTTTGATTATTACCAAAAAGACAAAAACAGCAGATGTTGGCATGGATGTGGGGAAAAGGGAATGCTTATAAAATGCTGTTGGAAATGTAGATAAGTACAAACTCTATGGAAAACAGTATGGAGATTCCTTAAGAGCTAAAATTAGCTCTACCATTTGATCCAGCAATTCCACTACTGGATATCTACCCAAAGGAGAAGTTATTGTATGAAAAAGACACTTGCACATGCATGTTTATAGCAGCATAATTCACAATTGCAAAGATGTGGAACCAACGACAGTGCCCATCAACAAATGAGTGGAGAAAAAAATGTGGTATATATACATCATGGAATACTACTCAGCCATTAAAAGGAAGAAAATAATGTCTTTTGCAACTACTTGGTTGGAGCTGGAGACCATTATTCTAAATGAAATAACACAAGAGTAGAAAACCAAAAACCGAATATTCTCACCAATAAGTGGGAGCTAAGTTATGAGTACAGACAGGCATGCAGTGTGATACATGGAATTTAGAGAATCAGCAGGGGGAAGGTGGGAGGAGGGCTAGGGATAAAAGCAAATGACACACTCTCCTCCAGTGGAGGGTGCACTAAAATCTCAGCATTTATCACTACATAATTCTTCCATGTAACAAAGAACAACTTGTACCCTAAAAGCTATTGAAATGAAGATTTTTTTTAAGTTACATATTACCTTTCAATTTTTGTGGGCTGAAAAAATATCTTACAAACTCTCTCAAATTCTTGCACCTAGATCTCTCATATCTGTCTGTAAATGCATTACAGATTCATTGTAATTCAACTATGATGTAATTCAACTTTCTGCTTCCTAAATGCAGCATATTTTTCTTCATTGTAGCCTCTTATGACATTTTTGGCTCACAAAGCTTCTTGTATCTGTATCTTTATAACATCTGTTATAATTTACTTGGCCTTTTCATCTTTTTTTGCCAATGAATTCGATCTTATTTTACTAAAGTTTTAAGTATTTTATTTAATTTTCCTCCTACTATAGTTACAGTTGTGTTTCACTCTTTTAAAAAAACACTTTTGTAATTATCACACACACAGAGACACAAACACTCCTGTACAGTTTCATGGACATCCCCACATTATGGTTTTGTTATAGTTGTTTCTTATTGCTTATTCCAGTTTTTACAATAACCTAGGTCAAAATTAATAGCTAGGTTCTACCCATCATAAATGAAATGATTCCCTGCCTAAAAGCAAACTGGATGTCTACTGTTTAATGAGATCAGTTCACAATCATCTGTTAACTCGTGCCCGAGGGAACTAGTAAACATTCTGATGTTATTTTTTATTATTATTGCCTTTGTTCCTTCTCCTTTTTCTTTTATCAGCATATTTTTGTCTATTTTCTTGTCTTTAAGCTCACTTTTTTTTGGTGGAAGAAATACGTAATTTACCCACTGACAATTACAGTAGGCATTTGCTACGCATATTACAATTGGGATAGTGCCAGAATCTTAGGCATTATTTGCTACTTAAGTCTCCAAATCTATAGGAATTAGATGCATCCATCACAATAGGAACTGTTAATGTGCCAGAGATCTCACATCTCAGAAAGTATGACCTGGTTTTTAGAAATTTTAGTGCTTTAAGTACATTCTATATTCTGTACCAAAGTTTTGTAAATTAGCCACTCTCTCTTTCAGGATATACAAACATCGGGATAGAAGTAGGGCTCTTACATTTCACAGATACTTTTTCCAAAGATAGTTGTTTGAGTATTGTGTCTATAGTTCTTTTAGTTTTGTGTGTATGCAGGTTAATTTGATTAGATACAACCTGTTTTTTAATTAACTGACAAAAAACTCCTACAGAGAGATGAGACTTCCAGAATATCAGTGTGAGGAACTTGGGGAAACCTCTTCCTTGATATGGCATCTATTAAGCTGCTATAAATTTGCAAATACAGTCATTAAAAACCTCTGAAGTTTCTTTCACCAGCTTACAACAATTGACAAAATTGATGAAATTTAACAAAAATCTACACAGCTCAATAGGGCAGCTTGAGGCTGTTCCCATCCGCTCACCGCTTTTCCTTGAGGAAGCACCCTTGCATTAGATTCAGCAGCCAAGTGACAGTCCATGTACTCCAACATCACAAATGGAGAGGTCTTCTGGGTGTGTGAAGCTGACAAACACCGGCAAATTCCATTTACCACAGCCCCTTACTGCACTCTTCTATCCCCAGCTCCCAATTTTTCTTTCTTCTTTCTTCCTTTCTTGCTTTCTTTTCTTGCTTTCTTTTCTTTCTTTTTCTTTTTCTTTCTTTTCTTTTCTCTTTTCTTCTCTTTTCTTTTCTTTTCTCTTCTCTTCTCTTCTCTTCTCTTTCTTTCTTTCTTCTTTCTTTCTTTCCTTCCTTTCTTTTCTTTTCCTTTCTTTTCTTTTCTTTCCTTCCTTCTTTCCTTCTTTCTTTCTTTCTTTCTTTGGTGGATTCTAGCTCTGCTGCAAGGCTGCAGTGCTGGTGTGATCTTGGCTCACTGCAACCTCTGCCTCCTGGGTTCAAGTGATTCTCCTGCCTCAGCCTCCCCCGTAGCTGAAACTATAGACATGTGCCACCACTGCCAGCTAATTTTTGTATTTTTAGTAGAAACGGGATTTCACCAGGTTGGCCAGGATGGTCTTGATCTCTTGACCTTGTGATCCGCCTGCCTCGACCTCCCAAAGTGCTGGGATTACAAGCATGAGCCACCACGCCCGGCCCCAGCTCCCAATTTCTAATGAGGACCCTAGTGGGGCAGCTGATGAAGAGTGGAGTCCTCATCTCCTGCAGAGCTCTGTGTTGCAGGACAGTTGTTCCAGTGAGCTAAGCAGTCAGATGTCAGCCGTAATTTCTTCCAGTTTCCTATGGCAGAAGTATTATTCCTAAAACATTTGGCAGTCAGTAAACAAGACATATCCCATCTTCCCAGTTCTGGTTCAGAGAAGGTCCATATTGGGCGGTTCCCACTGTCTCTCCACGCAAACACACAATTATTCTCCATAGGGGAGTTACCAGTGAGGCAGCTGGAGCATCAAGCTCTCACATAATTTCCTCAACCCACAGCTTCTCCTGTGTGGCTCAGAGTGTGTTTTCAGAGGAGGGTATGAGCAAGCCTCAACACTAACAACGTGTTAACTAGGAGAGATGCATATGTACTAATGAGTAGATTCCCTTCTGTCCCCACACTTACTTCCAATAATATTGTTAAAAATCAAAAACAACACTAAAATTATTTCCCATCCTAATACTGAAGGCTGATGATTATAAAAGCATATTGACAAGTTGAAGATCCAGAAGCCTGAGAGGATACAGGGAATTAGAAGCTGAAGTAAACCCAGACGGAAGTAGCTTTGCTCTATTTCTTCTTTGATTGTTAGCTGTACTAGAAGCTCACTTTCCATACACAGGTACACTTTGCCTGACAACAAAATAAAATGTCTTCTTCTTAATTTTACACTCAAGTAGAAAGATAAAAGAAGGTTATTACCCACAAGTTTCATGGAATCCAATATCTCAATTTAAAAAGAGTTATTCTCACATTTTAAATATAATTTAATTAGAAGAGAACACTGAATCCTGCCTGTTATTTTTGCATATCAGTTTATTAGCATTCTTCCCAACAAAGCATACAAATGAAAATACATAACTGAATAAGCACTCAATTTTTTTTTTTGAAGACGCAGCACTCTGTCACCCAGGCTGGAATGCAGTGGCACAATGTCAGCTCACTGCAGCTTCTGCGGCCTGGTATTCAACATCACTCACAATAGTATTGTATAATTTATAAAAGGTTTCCTCCAGAGGTTTCACTTTGGTCCTCCCTCACTCATGAGCAGCTCCAATATCAATAGATTAAATGAATTATAGAAACATACAGGCTTCTGCTTGCATCTCTGACATACAAAGAACTTAGAAGTAGTCATTTCAATTTGTCCTTATAAAAAGAAGATGCTGAGTGGACTAAAAATCAATTACTTTTCTTGAGTCTGATTTTGCTGAGTCAGGAGAGAAAGGTGAATCCAGAGTCACAGCTGAGACCTGCTTTCATGGAGCAAAAGCCTCTGAAACCATAAAATGGTAGGGGCACTTAAAGATTAATTTTAACAAATTGCTGAGTATTAACCAGCATAAAAGGGAGAAACTTCTAGAATTCCCTGGAAACTGCAGCCTTAGGTTGACATCTGCACTTTCATGACCTTTGCCTCCAGAAATCTCACCTGGTTCTTGTGGTGAGAACAATGGTGAGAAAGATCTCATATTTCTGTGAGGTAGAAGAGGAGAATAATCATTGAGAAATAGGATTGGTCTCTTTAAAACAAAGGCTTATGCTCTAGGAGAAAAAATTCTCCAGAATTGTGTCCACAGTTGTGGGAACCAATGATTCCTCCCATTCCAGCACCACCTAGCCTTCCTATATCACCTGAGGGGAGAGGGTACTATGCAAGAAGAAACACTTGTGAAGTTAATAGGCAAGAAAGATAGGTTTACTAAAAGACTGAGATTTAATTGGAGGATTATAGAATCTCCCACTTTCCCCATAGCATACAATCACATCTAAAAAATTTGAGTAAAAACTGTGGATAACTGAAAGATCTGAAAGGCACAGAATCTTATGTAGAAGAATGCTTATAAAAACCCAGTCAAAATGAGAGACAGAAACAAGACAGTAGAGAAATATAAAGCCTGTGACAAACACAGCAAACAAACTAAATGTAGCTACAGCAAACACTTAACATAGCCAAACTACTAACCAGATTAATAAGAATAGGTTTCATACTAAAGTCTTATTTTTCTCAGTTACTATAACCCTAGGCAGTATGCCTGGATTTCTTTCAAAAATGATAAGATATGCTAAATGCAAAACAAAACTAAATACAAACAAAAAGAAACATACTGCAATGCAAAGAGACAAACCAAGCACCACAGCCAGACATAGATATGACACAGATGTTAGAATTACCACACAAGGAATTTAAAATAACTTTCTTTGCATGTTAATATAATAGCTGCAATAGAAAAAACATGCAACATACAAGAACAAGTCAGTAATCTAAATAGAGAGATGGAACTTTTACTAAGAATCAAAAGAAAATGTTAGTAAAAAATTAAAACAGAAATGCCTTTGATATGATGAAGAGTAGACACAAAATGTCCAAAAGAAACCAAACCTATCAGTGAGCTTGAAATTGGGTTCATAGGAACTTTCCAAAGGGATATTCAGAGAAAAAAACGTGAAAAACAAAACAAAGCGTACAAGACTGTGATAAAATAAAAAAGTGTAATTGTATGTATAATATTTGAAGTACTTTGAAGTTAATCATGACAGAATATGTTCCAAAATTAAAGACGGAGACCAAACCACAAATCTAAGAAAGAAAATATCGATGACAATTAAAACAAGCACCACCATCTACTTAGCATATGATTATCATATCATACAGAATACCAGAGACAAAGAAAAAAGTATTCAAAACTGCCAGGGTGTAGGAGGTACTTTACCTGCAGAAGGACAAGGAAAATAATAGTCAACAGCCTTCTTCTAATCAGAGACTAAAATGGTAAGAAGAGAGTGAATCATATATTTAAAGTATTGAAAGAAAAAAGAAGCCAACTGAACATTTTATAACCAGTGAAATTATCCTTTAATGAGCCCAAACTAAGAGAATTAACTGACTGCAGATTTTCCTTGAGTGATAGATGATATAGTTTGTCTGTGTCCCCACCCAAATATCATCTTGAATTGTAGCTCCCATAATTCCCACATGTCAAGGGAGGGACTTAGTGGGAGGTAACTGATTCATGGGGTGGGTCTTTCTACGCTGTTCTCCTGATACTTAATAAGTCTCACAAGATCTGATGATTTTATGAAGGGGAGTTCCCTACACAAGCTCTCTCTTGCCTGCTGCCATGTAAGACATAACTTGGCTCCTCATTTGTCTTCTTCCATGATTGTGAGGCCTCCCCAGCCATGTGGAATGGTGAACCAATAAAACCTCTTTTCTTTATAAACTACCCAGTCTCAGGCATGTCTTTATTAGCAGTGTGAGAACAGATTAACACAATAGATTAAGCAATTTTATTAGGCAGAGAGGAAATGACATTGGTTAAATAGTTGGAATTACACAAATAAAGGAAGTGTGTTAGGGATGGAATAAAATAAAATATTGATTTTTGTTTCAATAATCTCAAATATATGACTGTTTAAAGTAATAATTGTAAGAATAATAGCATACAAAGAATGAAATGATTGACAGAAATTTCATGAGGGATGAGATAAAGTAATTGGGAATGCTCTGGTACAAAATATCTCCAAAACACATGAAAGAGTACTTAAATATTTGATGGTGGACCTCAGTTAGTTCAAATAATTTATAAACACTAGGGCAATCATTAATAGTTTTAAGAGGAAGCATAGTTAGTGCAACAATATAAGAAGTAAAAATGAAATCTCATAAAATGTTCAAGCAAAACTAGAAAGGAAATGAAGCCTCTGGAAATTAATAGAAATCTGTCACAAACATAATTAACACCAATTTAAATATATCAATAACTTCAACTGCAAATTATCTAAAAACATCAATTAAAAGCTAAGATTGTCAGAGTGTATAAAAATACATCTACAGTTAAGCCTTCAAAACACAGTTTTATGATTTTTTAATAACATTTTGTTTTCTCTAGCTTCCTTTATTGTAAGAATATAGTATATAATGTATACAACATACAAACATGTTAATCGGTTAATCGACTGCTTACGTTACCAGAAAGGCTTTTGGTCAACACTAGATTATTAGCAGTTAAATTTTTGAGGAATACAAAGTTATACATGTATTTTTTACTGCAGAGAAGAGGCAGTGTCCCTAATTTCCCTGTTGTTTAAAGTACAATTATAGCACAAAGACAGTGGAAAAAATTCAAATATTTGTAAATTAACAGTACACTTGTAAGTAACACACAGAACAAAGAGTAAATCTCAAAAGGAATAGAATAATATTTTGAGCTAAATGAAAATGAAAATACAACTTACCAACTTTTTTGTATAGTGAATGCAGTATACTGAAGGACATTATATTTATACATTAGTAATGAAGAAAATGAAGAACTACCTAAACTCATTAGTCTACATTTCCATGTTAGAAAACTAAAGAAAGGAAATTCATTTAATCCTAAAGAAAAATAAAATAAAATTATAAAAATTATGGCAAAAGTTAGTGAAATTGAAAATTGAAATGGAAAATTAACAAAAAACAAAGGCTGATGCTAAAAAATAAAATAAAATAAAATATTAAAAGCCAGAATTTAGCAAATCAGAAATGAGGAGGGATCATCACTACTCCTCCCAAGGACATTTAAAGAAATATTGCAGATAACTCTCTGGCCACAAATTTAAGAAGTTAGATAAAATGGACCAACTGCTCTAAAGAAACAAACTTATAATTTCACATAAGGATAAACAAATAATCTGAACAGTCCTATATCTAAGAAAAATTCCATTTAGTATTAACAACTTTTGAAAAAATATATCATTAGTTTCAAGTGGTTTCACTGTTGAATTTTGCTAAATATTAAAGACTTTGTTTCCACAAAACAGTGGCAAAGAAGAACTTCTTTATTCTATGATGACATTAAATCACCTCAATATTGAATCCATATAAAAGATATAAGAAAAAAAATTATCAACAATATATCTCATGAACCTAGACCCCCCAAATCCTCAAAAAATATTAGCAAATAGATTGAAAAATGTATAAAGCAAGTTGTAGAACACAACTGAGTAGAATTGATTAAAGACAAATCAGGCTGGTCTGACATTCCAATTTAAATCAATGTAATTTATATTTTATGAATATATTAATTGACACAAAAATGGCATTTGAAAAAATCCAACACTCATTCATGAAAATAAACTCTCACAAAAATGGCAACAGACAACAACTTTGGAAATTTGATAAAGAATGTCTGCAAAGTACCTACAGATAAAGTACTGGATATTTTTCTCCTAAGACAATGAAGGATACAAGGATGTTGTTGCTTATTATTCCTATTCAGCAACATACTGTAAGTTCCAAATGGTACAGGAAGAAAGAAAAGGAAATATGAGCTGCACATATTGGAAAGGAAGATATAAAACTCTTTATTTTTTAAGTACCATAATTGATTCAGGGGGTACGCATGTAGGTTTATTATATAGATATACTGTGAAATGATGAGGTTTGGGCTTCTAATATTTCCATCACTGGAATAGTAAACATTGTACTGAATAGGTGATTTTTCAACCTTTACTTCCTTCCCACTCTCTCCCCTTAAGAGACTGCAGTGTCTATTATTTCCCTCTGTGTTGCCATGTATACCCATTGTTTAGCTCCCAATTAAAAGTGAGAACATGACGTATTTGATTCTCTGTTTCTGGTATTTCACTCAGGGTAATGGCCTCCAGCTCCATTTATGTTGCTGCAAAAGACTCAATTTCATTTTTTTTATTATTGGATAATATTCCATGGTGTATATATACCACATTTTTAATTACAGTCATCTATTGATGAAACGTAAGGTGATCTTACAATTTTGCTTCTATAAATAGTGCAGTTAAAAACATACAAATGCAAATGTCTTTTTAATATAATGATTATTTTCCTTTGTAAATTAACAGTAAACTTGTAAGTAACATACAGGACAAAGAATACATCTCAGAAGGAATAGAAAAATATTTTGAGTTAAATGAAAATGAAATTTAACTGGTAGTTCTACTTTCAACCTCATCAAAAAGTGGGTGAAGAATATGAACAGACATTTCTCAAAAGAAGATATTTATGTAGCCAACAAACATGAAAAAAAGCTCATCATCACTGGTCATTAGAGAAATGTAAATCAAAACCACATTGAGATACCATCTCACGCCAGTTAGAATGGTGATCATTAAAAAATCAGGAGACAGCAGATGCTGGAAAGGATTTGGAGAAACAGGAATGCTTTTACACTGTTGGTGGGAGTGTAAATTAGTGCAACCATTAGGGAAGACAGTGTGGTAATTCCTCAAGGATGTAGAAACAGAAATACCATTTGACCTAGCAATCCCATTACTGGGTATATAGCCAAAGGATTATAAATCATTCTACTATAAAGACACATGTAAATGTATGTTTACTGCAGGACTGCTCACAATAGCAAAGACTTGGAACTAACCCAAATGTCTATCAGTGACAGACTGGATAAAGAAAATGTGGCACATACACACCATGGAATACTATGCAGCCATAAAAAAGGATGAGTTTATGTCCTTTGCAGGGACACAGATGAATCTGGAAACCATCATTCTCAGCAAACCGACACAAGAACAAAAAACCAAACACTGCATGTTCTCACTCATAAGTGGGTGTTAAACAATGAGAACACATAGACACAGGGAGGGGAACATCACGCATTGGGGCCTGTTGTGCGGTGCGGGGCTAAGGGAGGGATAGAAGGGATTGAGGGGTAGCATTAGGAGAAATACCTAATGCAGATGATGGGGTGATGGATGCAGCATACCACCATGGCACGTGTATACCTATGTAACAAACCTGCACGATCTGCATATGTACCGAGAACTTAACGAAAAATCTAAAAAAAAAAAAATCTCTATACTGTTTTAAGTAAAGTACTAATTTACATCCCCACTCGCATTGGATAGCATTCCTTTTTCTCTGCATTCTCACTAATATCTGTTATTTTTTCACTTTTCAAAATAGACATTTTGGCTGGTATGACATTCTGGATGGTATCTCATTGTGGTTTTAATTTGATTTCCCTGATGATTGGAATTGTCTCATATATTTGTTGGTCTCTTGTATTTCATTTGAGAAATATCTGTTCATATTCTTTACCCACTATTTAATGGGTTATTTGTTGTTGATGTTGTTGTTTTCACCTTGTTGAGCCGTTTATGTTCTTTGTAGATTTTGGATATTAGCCCTTTGTCTGATGCATAGTTTGCAAACAATTTTTCTTGTTCTGTAAGGTTTTTTTGTTGACTCTGTTGATTATTATTATTATTATTATTGCTGTACGGAAGCTTTTTACTTTAATTAAGCCCTATTTATCCATTTTACAGGGTTTTTTTTGCATTTGCTTTTGAAGTATTCATCATAAATTATTTTCTTAGGCCAATGTCCAGAAGAGTTTTTTCTAGGTTTTGTTTAGTATTTTCATAGTTTCAGATCTTACATTTATTTAAGTACTTAATCAATCTCAAGCCAATTTTTGTATATGGTGAGAGATAGGGGTCCAGTTTTATTCTTCTACAGATGACTATCCAATTTTCCTACCACCATCTATTGAATAAGATGACCTTTCCCCATTGTATATTCTTGTCAACTTTTTCTAAGATTGCTTGGTTTTAGATATGTTCCTTTATTTCTAGGTTCCTTTATTTCATTTCATTCCTTTGATCCCTGTGTCTACTTTTATGTCAGTATCATGCTATTTGGGTTACTATGGCCTAATAAAATAGAGTTAGTGATGTGATGTCCCTCAATTTGGTCTTTTTCCTTAGGATTGCTTTGTCTCTTCAAGCTTCTTTTTGGTTCCATATAAATTTTAGAATTACTTTTTCTAATTTTGGAAAAATGATGTTTGTGATTTGATAGGAATTTCATTGAACCTATAGATTGCTTTGGACAGTATGAGCATTTTCACAATATTGTTCCTTTAAATCTGTGAGTATGAGACGTGTTCCCATTTGTTTGTATCATCTACAATTTCCTTCATCAATATTCTGTAGTTCTTGTAGAGATATTTCACTTCCTTGGTGGAATGTATTCCTGGTTATAGTTACAGCGATGGTAAATGGCATTGAGTTCTGAATTTGCTTCTCAGCTTTAACATTATTGTTGTATAGATATTCTACTAATTTTTGTTGTTGAACTGTATCTTAAAACTTTACTGAAGTCATTTACCAAGTCTTGGAATCTTTTGGAGGAGTCTAGGTTTTTCTAGATATAAGATTCATCAATGAACAGAGAAAATTTGACTTCCTCTTTTCCAATTTGGGTGGCTTTTATTTCTTTCTCTTGCCTGATTGCTCTGGCTAGGACTTCCAAGTACTATGTTGAATGTGGGCATATTTGTCTTGTTCCAGTTCTTAGGAAGAATTCTGTCAATTTTTCCCCATTCAGTATGACATTAACTGTGGGTTTTCCATAGATGTCTCTTACTATTTTGAGGAAGGTTTCTTCAATGCCTAGTTTGGTGAGAGTTTTTTATCATGAGATGTTGAATTTTATCAAATTCTATTTATGCATTTATTGTTATCATGTATGGTTTTTAAAACTGTTCCAAATGATTATCTACATTAAGAATTCCCCAAACTTTATGAGTAATAATAATAATAATCACCTGGAACTAATAAGAGGATGTAGCAAGATTACATGATATAAAGTTAAATTCAAGTCAACTTCTTTTCTATTTAATAGCAAGTGTGAAAGAAATTTGAAATTTTAGACAACACCATTTATCATGGTATCTCTCCTAACACATACTTTGATATAAATAGTTTTGAAATTTTGTACATGATCTCTATGTGGGAATGTGAAAAATATAAAAATGATAATAATATCAACTAATATCCAAATAAATGAAGAAATAGTCTATGTTCATGAATTAGAAAATTAAATTTTTTAAGCCTCACTTTTAATATACATATTTTAGTGACATTTTAATAAAAATCCAAGTTATTTTCTATGAATTAAGAAACTGACTCTAAAATGTTAATGGAAAGGAAAAGGCCAAAAATACCCAATGCAATACTGAAGAAAAAGAAATTTGGAAGACACAAACTACCTTTCAATAAAAACACCCTTACTATAAGCCTATGTTAATCAAGGCAGTGTCATATGGGTAAAAGAATATACACATGAAGTGTTTTATTTCTAACAAATGGTGCTAGACTATTTGGATGTCCATATACAAAAACACAAAATGAAATAAAATACCAAGAAAGAACACAGAAGCAGTCTTTAAACCATATACAGTAATTAACTCTGAATGGTTCATATACATAAATGTTAAATTCAAAACTAAAATCAAATGTCTTAAAGAAAACATACAATAAAAATTATATGACCTTGGATTTACTGATGACATTTTAAGTACAAGAATAGCACAATCTGTAAGAAAAAAGATAAGTTGGATTATACTAAAATTAAAGATTTCTGCTCTATGAAAGATACTCTTGAGAAAATGGAACACAAACAGAGCGGTAGAAACTATTTTCAAATCAGATATATGGCAAAGGACTTACATCCAAAATATTCAATGAACCCTTAAAACTTAAAAGGTTTGAATCAGCATCTCATAAAAGACATTATACTGATGGCAGATAAGCATAGGGAGAGATGCTACATCATTTGTCATTAGAAAGTTTAGAATTAAAGCAGAAATGGCATACCACTACATAAATGTTAAAAGGACAATGTAAACCACTGGCCAGGGTGTTGGAAAAAGGAACTCTCATTTATTAATGACGGAAATGAAAAACGTTGCAGATGTTTTATAAGATAGTTTGCCAGTTTCATAATCTTATACAAATGATAGGATCTTACTTTGCCATTCACCAATTACACTTCTTAGTTGGTTCAAAACTTATATATATACCAAATCCTGGATATAAATATTTATAGGTGTTTTATTCATAAAATGAAAAACTGGAAACAAGCACAACATCTCTCAATAGGTGAATGCACACAAACTATGGTATATCCATGGACTGTTACTCAGTGATAAAAAGAAATGAGTTATCAAGCTGTAAAAAGGCATGAAAGAATCTCAACACATATTGCAAAGTAAAAGAAGCCAGTCTGAAAAATTTCTCTCTCTATGATGCCAATTATATGACATTCTGGAAAAGACGAAACTATGGAGATAGTAAAAAGATCAGTAAATAGTTCAGGGGTCTGTGGAAAGTTTGAATATTTAAAGCACAGGAGACTTTTCAGAGCAGTAAAGCTATTTTGAACTGGAATGATGAATAGAAAACATTAAGCATTTGTCAAAATACATAGCATGTTCAGTACAGATAGCAAAATGTAATGCAAAACAATTTTTAAAAAAATAGATTCAACATTATCCCCATCAAGCTACCAATGACGTTCTTCACAGAACTGGAAAAAAACCACCTTAAACTTCATATGGAACCAAAAGAGAGCCTGCATAGCCAAAACAATCCTAAACAAAAAGAATAAAGCCAGAGGCATCGTATTATCTG